>JAQGAW010000872.1:0-23307 GCA_034698025.1 Phthiracarus crinitus
TTAGGACGAAATAAGGCACAATTTAACTTCACAAAACTAAAAACTTTAATGAAAACTTCTCAATAGCTATGTGTTACTAACGGACTTGTTTATTGTTTTAAGCTCAACTATTCGGTTTTAAATTTTATTTTAAAGGGAATTTTAGCGTAACTTATTTACAGTTATCCAATCCTAAAATATGCCTTTATTATATGAGATTTTTAATACATGCGGATACATGCTGATACCCTATGAGCCCTACGCAAAGCTAAGTTTAAAATAATTTTTTAATTAGATTTTTTATATAAGGAAATTTTAATTTATAGACAAAATTACATAGTTAAATATTATTTAAAATTTCTAAATTTTATATACCAAAATATTTTTTATTCAAAATTATCAGTATTAATAATATTAAAATTTAAATAAACTTGCCGTTATTATATGATATTTTTATTTCTTTTGTCCTAAGAATAGCCGAATGGCGGTTTTTAGGATTGGATAACTGCAAATATTGTTACGTTATAAATAAGTTAAGCTAAAATTACTTTTAAACTTAAAAATAAAACCGAATAGTTTAGCGTAAAACAATAAACAAGTCTGTTAGTAACACATAGCTATTGAGAAGTTTTTATTTAAGTTTTTAGTTTTGTGAAGTTTAGTTGTGCCTTATTTCGTCCTAAATTTTTTAATAATATTTTAATTTTTAAAAGTAAATTAAAAATCAGCATAAATCGCTTTATGATGACTAGAAGTGTTGATTCGAAACGTTGCGCAATATAAAAATGTTATACTGTCGTGTAAAGTTAAAAAACTTATCATAAAAACTATTTACGACAGTTTAATGGAATCAATAAACTTAACTCGTATATAAATTTACGTTTGATAATGATATGGCAAACAAAATTATTTACTTGTCATTATTTAATTTACTTATTTTATTGACTAAATACTAAATTAATTTTATGCAAAACATTATATTAAATTGATTTTTACATAACTATCGTAACGGGTCTGCTGTCTCTGTTTATTCAGTCTAACATTTAAAAACTTTAAGAGCAACAAACAAGTTTTGTTTTTATGTATTATACGATAATAGTATATGTAATAATGAACAAAATCATTTTAAAATATATTAAAATTATAATTCACCTAATTTTTAATAATTCTGAGAAACAGCAGAAATTTAGGCATTTAAAATATATGGCAAATAATTTTTAAACTATTTTAATTAACCAAACTTTTCGGAATATAAATTATAAATTTAGGTCTCATCAAATCTTAATGCACAAATCATAGGCTAATCAGGTATAGGATCCGAAATGACAAAAAACCAAAAAATTTAAATTAAAGAAGTCTCGGCAATTTTTGTATTTTTAGACCAATAAAATTAGGCGTTTGTTTTTTACTCTAAATATTACGTTATAAATATATGTAAATAAACTATATAACTGAAAATAACTTAATTATAAGATTTTATAATATAAATCTTTTATATATATTAAACGATAAATTTAAATAAAATAAACTATAAATTGAATCATAATTATGAACAAGAATAATAGTTCAATGATAATGAATTGTAATAACAATAAATATAAAGAATTAATTTTAAAATACGTTCTTATTATTATGTTCGAGCTAGTGTTCACACAAACACAAACATGACCAATCCAATAGCTCCTTTGGGTGAAGTGAGATGTACCTCAAAAGCTTGTGTGTTAACTATAATTTTAATATTAACGTGTAAGTGTTTGATGGCAAACGACATACTGCGCGCTAACCAAAGCTAACGTTAGTTTCTCTCATTTTAATTCATATTTTTAAATATTTTTAAGTTACGTTTTTTAGTCATTCATCCTATATTTTATTAAATCAACTAATTATCAATTTAAGATCTTAAAAAATAAAATGAAATCATAAACATATTTTTATATTCTAAACATGTTTACATATCTGTTAACTCAAGTGTTTTTTGGAATGCGATTCTTCTTACACTTGGATTAGTTCTTACATTTAACGATTCATAATCTATTTGCACCATTTTTTCTAACGATTTTCAAGGCCTTATTAATGAGTCCATTTACTATATTAACGATTTATGTAATTTCTTTATTGCAGTAATTAACGATTTAATATTTTTTAATGCTAAGATATTTAAAACCTTTAAAAAATAAAATTCAAGTTATTATCACATTTTATTACAAGTCATAAATTATACAAAAAATAACAATATTGGCATAATTTATAATTATTTATTCTTTATATGTCATAAATTGCATTTTTACTGCATTAATATCGTTTATAAACTATGTATTGATTTTTTTAAGATATACTGCACGTATATTATATTCTTTATAATTCACGTTTTAAAATATCATAAATTTTAGACCAATAAACAAGTATTAATAGACTTTAATGTAAAAAATACAGAATATAAACAATGAACAATTTAAATATTAACAAACGTTTGCCACAAAATTTAATCATTGATTCTGCAGGAAGTCATTTGTATAGAATTGGATTATCGCTATTTCCGTATGGAAATAAAAATCGATACCGATTTTGCAATCCTTTATTAATTTGTGCGATCATATCATTACAGTTTAGTAAATCTTGTTTATCACTAATACTTTTAAGTAACAATAATACATATGATGATAATATCTATTTAATTATCGGCGAATTTTGGCATTTTCTCAATCTTAAAGTTCATATGAACCTATTTTTTGTTTTCGAGTTACAAATCTCAACAATTTCACTGATATTTCATTTTCGAAATCGAAGCAAACCAACATATATGACGCCATTTGATATGCTTTGCGGTTTAGTTTCACCACAATTCATCGGTTTATCAAAAAAACGAGACGTGTTTAAGTTGATTAAAAAATCTAAACTATTGTTTAAACTTTGTTATATAATCCCACGTTTTGTTATTCCTTGGTTTTCCATCAGTTTTATCACGTTAGCTATAAATAGTAATTCATTCATCAAAATTCTAATATTTTCTTTACCGTGGAGTTTGTTTTACACGTTATTCTGCTATTTTCAAGGAAACATAATCACAATTCAATTGATTTATTTTTATATTGTGTGCTATTATCTAAAATTAAAGCTGTGATCCGTTAATAGTGATTTAAAAAAATTTGCAAAAAATAAATTAAAACTCGAAAACAGTATAATTAGTTGCATAACACGAGAACTAAATCTAATTTATAACGAAATATCTTTATATAATCAAAGTTATTGACGCGTGTTTTCATTTTGGCTTTACTTTATTTTTATGATTCTCACGTGCAATATGTTATATCCTGTGATATTTAATAAAGTTTATTCATTCTATAGAATTATATTTCTTTACTCAATTATGATTTTGTTGACTGTTTTATTCTTATTTTTGAACATCGCTTCGTCGATCTATAATGTAGTGAATCATACTTTCAAATATTTGAATACAGTATTATTATCTCAAACTGAATCCAATGTGTGCACAGTTCATATAATACAGGTTGGTTTAAAATTTTTTATTAAGATTTTTAATTATGATGAAAGTTTAATTTAACTTAATTTGTAGACTTTAGATATTTCAAAATAAAAACTGATTAAATAAACTTTTAATGATTCTTTTTATAGCTTTTAGTGCTTATCGAAAGAAATGGTTTGAAAAAAGTTGGATTTTATTGTGGAAAACTATTTATTATAAACTATTTTAGGGTTTATCAGGTTTGTTACTCTAACTGTAATGCGTTTATTTTAAAAAGCTTAGATTAATTTAATTAATTGAGCTTCAAAATCATAGCATTTGCTACTTTAGTATTCCATAAATTATAAGTATTAAATTATTTGTGTACGAATGACTTAAAATGGAGCCGTTTTGGCTCCATTTATAAATGCTATTTTTGATAATAAATGCTATAATTAATATTTTTTTCTGAAAAAGTTAAATTGTCGATTAAATCTGATGAGTTTTTATTACCCGTCTCTCCAATATAATTTTCAATACCATTGAAATGAGGCATTTTTAATATTTTATAAAATTCTCATTAAAAAGAAGGTTCAATAAAATAATAATATGAAGAAAATAAGATTATTAGAGAAAGTTTATGTAATTTTTTAAAAATTATAAATGCTATTTTAAATGCAGTTTTGGTGATTTATTAAAGCTATAGCGCTTTTAATTAAGTGTAAATGCTATTATTTTAAAGCTCAAATAATTAAAATACTTTTCCACTTAATTACAGGTCATTGCTTTAATTGGTGTTTACTTTATTAAATCATTGAAATATCAAACTAAAATCATTTAATATTTATTTATTGAACTAATTTCTATTTAATAAACTAAAATGTTATAAAGTTAGTTCAAAGGAATTTGAAAACTCAATTTCAATATATTCATTGCCATAAAAGTTTGTTTTTCTCAAATTGACCTTTAAAACTGGAATTTTAGAAATTTCTTTTGTTTTATTAATATCTTACGAGTTAATAATTATTTTCCAAAATTTTATTATGAATATTTTTTTATTTGCTTCAAAATTTAAGGATACAATTTTTTATGAAGATATTCGTAATTGTAATTAAGTATTTACTGTAAAACATTAATCAAATGTACGAAAACAATTCTGTGATTTTGATTCTACACTAATAATTTGATAAATCGTTTATTTAATACAACATTTAAAATTGTTGGAATTTGTTATAATGAACAGCATTGTAATACTGAATTAAAATTATTTATTTTAAAATTTACGATATTAAATGAATTATTCTGTCAAATCATCATTTATTGTAATTTTTTAGTTTCTTCCTTTGTTTGCATGCAATCATTCGCTTAAATCACATCATTTGTTGTCATATAATCATAGAAATACTTTACCAAATCATTGAAATCAAATATTTCTAAAACAGGGAATGAATAGAATGTGTAAACATTATTCACATTTGTTGTCATTTTCATTGTTTCAATACATTTTTGTTTCAAATTTTCTACGAAATAATAATCCGCTAATTTGTATAAATCGATTAAATGTTTTGATTGAATGTTAACAGAATCGGTGTATAAATACTTAAGGAATGCATAGTATACTGGATATGAATAATCCGTGATTTCTAATTCTTTTGCTTTATCTGCAAGCATAGCATTGAAATGTTTATTTTCGCAAACATTCATTAAATGTTGTTTTTGAACATAAATATATTTGCCATCGATTTTAAACTTGAAATCACTATATTCTTGTTTATCGAATTTTTCTGCTAAATTCTCATAAACAGACATATTGTAAAACTTTTTCTTGAAATACAATGGTTTATAAGTCACATCTTTCTCGATATAGTTTTGTATGGCAACTTCGATATCAATAAAACGTGTTTTCGTTGGATTAGTGATACTTTGCTCACCAATCATACCCCAAACATAGCAAAACCCATCATTTGATAAACCGATAGACATATGTGATACAACTCCAAGTGTCGCGATGTCAACGAATTTTGTGGAATTTGTAATTTTCGTTGCAATACTGATATTCTGTCTGCTATTATCTCCGCATTGACCAAAATAATTCAAACCAAACGCGAATATATCTCCACATTCTGTTAATAGCAAACTATGCGAATGACAGCAAATAATTTTCGTAACTTTATAGTCACTCAAACCGTCGACTTTAATCGGTTCGTAATGATCAATACCATTATCATTGCCGAGTTGTCCGCAATCATTGATTCCCCAACTGAACACATCTCCATTATCATTAAGCGCTAAAGAGTGATCAAAACCACAAGATATAGCAATAATTGTGTGTAACTTAAGCCCAGTTACTAATATAGGATAAACGATGGCATATTCATAACTATATTGACAACAATTCCATCCACAATGATAAACCTCACCATTTATTGTTAACGCTAACGAATATTTTAAATTGATTTTCAAATCAATCACATATTTATCAGATAATGATTCAATAATTATTGGTGATTCTAAAACTCTTCGAGCGAAACCAAGTAAATTATAATGATTATTCCCCCAAACATATACCTTTCCATCACTTGTTAACGCATACATTAACCATTTGTTGTGAATAATACTAATCACTTGTTTGTCACACAATTCATCCAATTTTGTTGGCACTTCAACGTTGTTTTCGTGACCCAAACCAAGACATGCATTATCATTAAGGAAAGAATGTTAAAGACCTTATTTTGTATGTTTTAAGACCATAAATAATACTGAAAAAATTACCAAATAAGACCATAAATAATACCTTATATTTTTTAAAATTTGACATTTTTTTAAAATATTAAGCAATCAAATCTAAATTTACAAAGTGTTGATTAATATTTTTTAGGAAAATATTAAACAGTTACAACAAAGAAGATATAAACTGTGAAAAACATGTTTTCTTTCAACCACTAGTTTCGTCAAAAGCCTAAACCACACCCCCTCAGAAAACTCAACGGATTTAAAGGATAAATTTTTTAAATTTTGGCCAAAATTTAAAGGTGTCTTGAAAACTCATCGGTTTTGATGGACAATTTTTTACAGGTTACTCGAAATTAAAAATTTTTGCCACATTCATTAAGTATTATTTATAAGACCGAACCTGCAAAATAAGACTTTATAAGACCTAACAAATACAGCTCATTTGACTTATTTCGAAATGATTCGAACTCAAAACTATTTAAAATATTAATATCTATTATCATATAAAACTTGATTTGTCTTAAACATTCTTTACTTAATCATAAGACAATTCAATATATTAGAATAAAACTCATTTTTTAGTTTTACCTAAACCTACAATTTCTATTCCGTCATTACCTATCACTTTTACTTTTTATCCTAACTCCTACAGTATAAGTGCTACAAACTACAGGCAATAAATACCCTCTCCGCAATAACTACCCTCCCTTCAATCTCTTCTTTCCCTGCGATCCCTTCCCAACATGCCACCTCCATCATACCCTTCCCTTCATCATTCCCACACCTCATTCCACCCACATCTCCATCCCCTACATCCCTCCCACCCCTTCATACCTCCCACCCCTCCATCACTTCCACCCCGTGTAAAATGCAAAACATCACCACCCAGGGAACTTTTATGTGATTTAGAATTTCTTTAACAGGTAAATGGGGTTCAATTTTGACCAAACTAATGGATCTTTCGAAGAAATGGTGAATTTATCACTGCCGGATCAGATAAACCGAAATTGTCATATGTATAAAGTACACATCACTATATTTTATAACAATTAATTTTTCCAAAAATTAATTTTTTCAACATTGACTTTTTTTCAAAAAAGATTATTTCATTAAATTGATTTTTTACAACTGAAAACTTTTTCAACAATTAATTTTCATAAATATGAATTTTTTAAAGAAGACTCCTATCTTCAAAAAGGCTCCTATCCCTTTATTAACATAAATATCTATGAAAATCCCTTTATATACATAAAGTCTGCGGACACACAGACGGACTGACAGACAGATGAACGGACAGTGTCAAAAGCATAAGCTCGCCTTTTTAGAAAAAGTGAGCTAAAAAGAGAAAAAAATTTTGTTATGCAATCTAAGCGTTTAATAGTGTAGTTATTCGATTGTGCACTATTAACATTATTCGTGGAGCACATATCTGTTTCACTATAGGTTAACCACGCCAAATAACATAAGCTTAGTCACTCTGGGTGCACATCTCGTCGCTAATTGGCAAATCTGTAGAGGCATTACCTCTACTAGCCTAGAAATAAAAACTCAAAATAAACTAATTATTTTTATTTAGCATAGATTTAAAAAAATAATTTTAAAAAGTTTTTATTTTTTATAATTTCAAACTAAACTAGATTATCCATCAAATAGTTTATTATAATCATTAGACACAAATAAATATAAATTTAGAATAAATAAACGTTACAAGTATTAAATTTTTCACTGGAAGTAAAAAACGGATTCCCATCCTTACAAACAGCGTTATTAACTAACTTTTCATAATGTGCTTTCATTCATATTCCTTTGTTTAATTTTATCTTAAGACAGTTAATAAGTAAATATTTCGACCAGAATTCTGGTCCTTATCAATACTCAATGAATCTTTTAAAGTTTTGCATCTGTGAGAAACTTATTCAAAGTGATTTAAACTTACCATATGGTTAAACACAGAAGGAATTCACCCGAAAAAACTTATTTACAGTTAGAAATTGTTTATTAGTTTCTTGAACGTTACAGGCTATAATGTTCGCTCGGTAAAAATTCAACGCCCTGCGCTCGTGATCATCTCCAACCGCAATCCGCTAAAGCTTTGTGCATCACTGCCCATGAAAAATACACTTTTTATTACTAACATACCAAAAATACCGAAATAAAAATAAAACAAGAACGTCACATTCATAGAGAGCTTATTTTTTAGAGAAATAACTAAACAAACATTTAGCTAACTAATATAACATAGTGTTGATTTCAATGGTCGAGATAGTGCGGACGAACAGACAGACGGACAAAAACATTAACTCGCCTTTTCACAAAAAAGTGTTAAAAAAAGTTGTATATATATTAAAGTTATATAAAAACAAGATATTAAGTTAACTGAACTTTGGAAAAATAATAGATTACATAAATTGATTAAAATTTATTTTTCTAAACGTATCTAAAATTCAAGGTTATTAAAAATTCATCTGCATTGTTATCACTAAAATAAAATATAGTTTAGAAATAAATAATAAACTATTTAAATAAATATATAAATCTTATATATTAAAATTTTCAAAACGACGTCATTAAATTTAATTATATATTAGATTTTTGTTTCACTTTATGTGTGTTTGTGTATCTGTGAGGCTGCAGACAGTTCGTTATATTTATTAAGGTCTTTTTTCTTTATATTAATAAAAGGATTTTTTTCAAAAATAAGACACCAATCAATGTTTTAAAGAATCAAAAAAGACATATCTTCAAAATTTCATTGTTGCAAAAATTATATGTTGGAAAAAATAATATTTCTAAAAAATCATAGTTAAAATGTTATAAAAATTTATCGTTGAAAAATAATTATTTTTGTTAAGTAATAAAACCAAAAAATATTTTGTCAACCAATTTAATGGTCACGCATATATTGTCCATGGCTAGATTTTATATATTGTGTACATCGGGTATCGATGTACGTGAGTGGAAAATTGCAAGAAATTCTATATACTGGAATTTTTTTGGCGACCGATTTAGTAGTCACCCATATCCTATCCATGTTTATATTTAATAGTTAGCGGTGATGTAAGCGGGGAAGTGAAATGTTACGCGCTAAAAATGGTTTCAAAGTTTACAAGTTCTAAAGCGTATGGTTTGCCATCTTTACTCGAAATCAGATAATTCAATGCAACAACTATTTGAAAATATAAATACGTGTTTGGAAAAAATTGAAAGCGAAAAATTAATAATTATCGGAGATTTCAATGTTGATTTATAGACTAGCAATGGACAGAAACTAAACAAAAAATATTACCAAAAACAACTTTAAATTAATGAACACTGGAATAACGACAAACGGAAACACTGCTATAGATTATTGATTTAAAAGAAACATGCAAATCGAAGTATATCTTTACGTGTCTTCGATTTCTTACCACAAAGCGCTTTCTTTTGAATTATAATTTAATAAATGATAATTTTTATATAGTATAATTTCGCTGTTAAATAATAATGATTAATAATGGATAAATTTACTCAACAATACTGCCACCTTATGGCACAAAATAACATCAATAAATAAAAGCAATTCTAGCCTTGAATTTGCGCGTCGCTAAAATGTGAATCGTCGCTATAAGTGTGTAAATGCTTGCCAATAGAGTGAATAACTGATACAAAATTATTACTTATCTATAAAGCTGTTCACTTTAAGAAAATTTCGAAATCTAGACAAACATATAAGACAAAGATTTTTACTAACATGACCTGAGATTTTAACCGACCAGACTTGAAAATACCGAATCGACGTTTAAACCGAAAAACCGATAAACATATTTATTGATTAATAATCACAAATACCTATTAGATTACAACAGTTAATAATGCAAATAATATTTTTATAATTTTGATATTTCAAATAATTTAAAGTTTTATATAAGTTTCAATAGTTGACATTATATACAAAATTATTTTATGGAAATAAATTTAGAAAAAAAATCGAAATTTTAGTCAATAAAACTTGTTCATAGAACTTGGTTCAATTCGGTTTTTTGATATTAAATTTATAATAACAGAACCGTTATGACATTACGAAAAACTAATCGTACCCAACCGTAACTGAAACCGAACCGATTAACTTACCCGTAAACTGCTTTATTTATCTGTTTAAAATAGTTATTGGTAGAGTTTTTAGTAAGATAAATTGAGTTAAACAGACGACAAAAAGTTTTGTAATTAGATTATAAAAAACAATGATAAACATAGCTTATGACCTTGAATAGAATATAAGATAAATTCAATAATTCCGAAAACAATGCTTATCTCACATGATAGTGGTAATTAGACATACTTGTCGTAATCTTTGTGTACGTTTCAATTGTTATACGATAAGAAAATAATATTATTACTCCAAATAAACAATAATGAAGCATAGGTTGAATTCAATTGTAAAAAGGCGTTATTTTTTTTAAATTGATAATTTTTTAAATTTTACTCATTAAATAATTGATATATTAGTCTTAAGAATAAATTCAAATATAGACAATTTATACTATAAAGAGTTTTGATTTTATTATAAATGAAAAATTTTTTTGAATATAGTTGCTTATAAATAATGTCTATTAATTTGTTTCAGAAGATATTTGTCTGAAAATATCAAACTTTAAGTGATAATTCAAAAGAAAATTAACAAGACGATTTGCTACAATTTTTGCGCCTTTCTTTGTTAAATATAACGTTTTTTTATAGAAATGTTAACAATATTATTCAATAATTAAATAATATTTTGTATTTCACGTTTTATAACATATCGTTTATTTTTTATTGCATATTACATTCAATTTTTAAATTTTTAAAATTATAAAATGGTTTAAAATATAAATAAAAATATATTTGTTTTATTCACTCTTTTATAGTTTTTATTTAAATATTACTCTTACCAAAACTTAATTTCTGATACACAATTTCTTAACTTAATTAACCCACGAAATGCGAACAACTCTATTCTTCAATAAATTACGACCAAAAAAATTTGCTGATATTATTTTATTATTTTAAAGATTACAATGAAATAAAATTTTCTATATATTAATTAAATTAGTAATATAATCGACAATCTTTATATTTGAATATAAATTATTCTCTTAATTTTATAACATCTATTTAGGAAAAAACATTTACTGTTCACTACAGTTTAAAATACAACTCAATCATTATAAATGTTATATATTCAAATATTTTCAATCATTATATATTATATCATAAAAGCTAAAGTTAGATATATTAAAATATTACACTTACTTAGTTAACTGATTAATTATGAATAAATTCAGTAATTAATATATAAATCACATTTAATTGGAATATTAATTAAAATCTTCTATAATAACCAATTAAAAGTGGAGAATAATATTGATGTACGGGACGTTAGCCATATTTGAAATTGTTGTTGTTATTATTATTGTTGTTATTATTATTGTTATTATTCTTTTGCTTTCCAATCGAGCGCTTCTGTTTTCCAGATATCAATTCAGCGTTACTAAAAAGTCCACTGATCTGTCGTCGTTGCCGCTGTAAAAATACGATTGGCTCAGATTCGTTTGGACGCTGGGCTTCATAAATGGTTAAATTTAATGCAGCAGAATTGGGTAGTCGTTCTGAACTTGTGATTGAGAAGAGTGTGACAAGTAAAACAGCAATCAATAGAAATAACTTCATTTTAATACAATAAAAAAAATTTCTATTAATGTGCAAATAATTATATAACTATGATTGAGAATAAAATAATTCACAGGCGGTTTAAATAGGAATAAAGAATATATTTTATTTACAACAGTAAAAAGAATTCTATTAAAATATTTGCAGCTATCCTTGCATTTTTTCATTATCATGTGAAATGTTTTTTTTTCTAATAAAATTCCAGTGATTTTTTCAAAATTAGTTCAACTAATTTATTCCTAAATCAAAAACATCTTTTTAAGTTAAATTTTTTTCGGCAATTAAGCTAAAATATTTTATCAAATATGCACTGACACACATTGCTATGGAATTTTAGCATATCATTGAATGATTATTTAATTTTATTTTTTCATTTTGGTTATTGTTTTGTATTTTAATAATATGTCATTTAAGTCATAATTGATTTGTATATAAAATTAATTAATTATAATTATAATATTACGTTATTATTAAAATCAAAAATGAAAATATTTACATATTTTTGTATGTAATAGTAAATCAAACTTATTATAATAAAATAAAGTTTAATATAATGTTTTATTAATCTTATAATAAAAAAATATAATAAAATTACAAAATTTTAATTAAATTTACGGGTACAAATATTCATAGCAATTCAATTGCATATTTATGTTCCCATTGCCAATGCAACACTATTTTGGTGATGGTGGAGCCGGTGGTGTTTGCGGTCAGGGTAGACTTGGTGAAAATGGAGGCAATGGTGGTACTGGAGGTCCGGTTTAGCTTGTGGTGATTGAGGAACAGGACGTCCTGAATGTAGTGGATCAACAGGAATAGGTGGAACTGGAGGAGCGGGAGGTAATGGTGGTACAACAGGTCCAGGTGGTGTTGGCGGAACTGGTGAAAACTGTGCTCTTAATAGAGCTGGTGGAACAGGTGGCGCTGGTGGTTCAGGTTCAAGTACTGGCAATGGTGGAGCTGGAAGAATTGGTGGAACGGGAGGAAATAGTAGTGGTACTGGTGCTGGTTGAGCCGGAGGTGATGTCGGTCCATGTAGAGATAATGGAATTGGAGGCAATGGTGGAACTGGAGATCCGGGTATAGCTTGTGGTGCTGGAGGTATTGGAAGTGCATGTGGTCGCGGTCGAAATGGATGCACTGGTGGTTATGGAGGAACGGGTTTATCTTGTGGTGTTCCAGGACCTGCGGGAACAGATTGTCCTTAATAACACATTATATTATAATAATTTTATTGTATTAAGATCGGTTTAAATAAGATCGGAGAATAAATTAAATTTGACACAAAAAAGAATTCCATTAAAATATTTGCACCTAACCTCGATATTTTTATTTTTCATATGAAGTTATTTTTGTTAAATTCCAGTGACTGTTACAAAATAATGTGAATTTTGTTTATAAATCAAAAACAAATTTGTAACAATTCAATTTTCTTTGGTAATAAAGCTAATATATTTAACATTAAACATTGCCAAACATCCAAACATATTACCGTATTATGGAATTTTCAAGCAAACATTTATTGATAAATTAATTAATATTTTTCAATGTAATAATTGTTTTTACAAAAAATACAATTTACTGATGTGTTTTCATATGTTTTTATAATATTTTGTTGGCTAATGCTCAAATTATTAGCAGTAATGTATTTTATAACGATAGTAAGCGGTAATAAAAATGCAGAAGCGATCTTAATCGAAAAAAGGTTAGGATTATATATTAAGTTTAATAATGGGAGAAAGCTTATGCTCAAATCAGCTACCAATAGTTAATTTTAACCTCAAATGATAGATTAGATATTAAAAAACCTTTTTATTCATTTATAGTTCAACTCATTTGTCCTTTAGATCAGTGGTTCACAAACTTTTTTTAATCGGTTAAATGTTAAAATTAAAAGTTAGCCATTAAAATTGTTTATCTCAACTTTGTTTTTGTGTTGTATGACTTTGATTAAAATCTAATAATATTCAGAAAATTTTTTGAGAAAATAATTAGAATATTAGCTATTTTTATGAGATATTAATTCTTTTAGAATAATAAAATTTTTTGACTTTCTTTATTCAAAGAAAATTTTACCCCTCGCTAATAAACAAATTTACGTGTGAATACAATGCAATCATACTCGCAAGCCATGTCTACAGTTACTGTTAAAAAGATACAGTATACATTACTTACACATACCAAAAATTGCTTACTGGCTCATAATATTTATGAATAAAAATTCTAAAACAATTTATTGTAATAAAAAATAAAATTAAAAACAGTATAAAATGATTCCCAACAAAGAGTGGTGGACAAGTCTTCAAGTTTAAAGACTGAAAAAATTGTCTTACCGTATTAATAAAACTCGTTTTACTGTATTTAGCAGGCAATATAAAAATAAAACGTTGATTATAGACTTATTATATAATAAATTTAAGCGATGATCAAATCAACCAATTATCTTTCGTAGAAACGTTACATGTATTGCAGTTTTGTATTAATATTTTAAATAAATATGATAAATAATAAAACGTATGTACGTTTTTAAACTTTTCATTAGTCTATGAGTTATAAATAGATAACTAATCGGTTTAAAATTACTGCAATAAATGTCGGATTTGTAAATAGATTCGCGTGAATACAGACATTTATTGTCGTTTCCTTTTGTAGGTTTTGACTAAATTTAATGCGATTATTATATGATCGGCAATAAAATAAAACGTTTATTTCAAAGCTTAATGACAATAAAAAAAATCTAATTTATAATAATGAACTTAATATATATTGTAATTTTTATTTTAAATATCTTCGGGTTACAAATATATTGTAAGTTTACTTGATTTATCCATTGGTCAATAAATCGAGTAATATTTAAACGCGAAAAATATTTTTACAGTTGTAGATTCATATGGTTACCCACCAGTGAAGAAAAGTTGCCAATATTTTCGAAACGGATACGTATATCGCGGTCCATGTAATATAATCTAGCATTATTTTCTTTTTAAATAATCGATAATCAATGATTTTTTTAGAAAATAATATAAGTTTCTTGATTAATGAATTATATACTATTAAATATGTGGTTTTAAAATTTTTCGTTAATAAATTTTTATTTTTTTAAAGGTAAGCCCAAACTTAAGAGACCTTATGGAAAATACAGTGAATATGGTTCAGGTTTGTCGTTAATTTAATAATTAATAATTTACATTTTATGAAATTAATTATATTCTAAAAATGGCAATAGTTGTAAATTGCATAATAATTTGGGTCCTGTAATGCTGGGCTACCATTAAATATAATCAAATCATCATTTATCAGTATATCAATATTTTAGATGAAACTTCATTAAATAATTATGTGCTTCAAAATTCACTCATAACTTTTAAAATATTTTATATGAATAGCGATTAACTCATAATAAGCGCCTTAAAATAACCACATATAATTAAACAAATCTTTTAACAAATATTCCAGAGGCTATACAATGTAAAACAATCGAAGGATTAGTTGGCTTATGTCGACCGCCAGCTTATTGTTTTAGCCAATACGATGATATCGAGCAATACGTATATAACAGGTGCAAACTATTCAATGGTCTCGACGGTATTTGTTGTCCAAGTGTTATACGCCCACCGATAGTAGAATACGGTCAGTTATCGATATATGAATAATTAAATCTAATTTGATTATTTTCATTTAATAACAAAAATTATTTTCACTTTTAAAAGCAAGCAAATATTTTTTAAAACATTTATGAAAATAATAGTTTTCTTTCGGTACCGGTTTTATTTTACCCACCACTTTTTTTTCAAAGCAATCAAAGCCACGATTTTATGCTTATTTAATACTACGTACAGTAGATGTATATCCACGAAAGTTCGCTAAACTCCAAACCGACAAAAACTACAACTCCTACAAACTAATTAGTTTCGATGCCTTTATTTTATTTTATTATACTCGCTTATATCCGCTGAAACTTTACATTTGCATTATTATTCTTGCAAACATTTAATGCTTCTATAATTTCTGATTTTGAGCAATAAAAAATTATTTTTTATACGAATTAATTAATTATATTTCAGTTCCGATTAAAATCCCAATCCCATACGACCCTGTGTTGCGAGTGGATATCGATCCGAAATTAATCGCAAACGTTGCGGAAGAGAGTCGAAAAATTATACGAAAACAATTTAATGTGGAAAAAGAATTGATACGCGCCGGTAATTATTCATTATCTTCTAGACTATAGTCAATATATTAGCCATTAATTTGAGGCCAAAATTAATTAATACAAAACGATTAATCGTTCAATTTTTTGTTTGTTTAATTGACAAAAGGGTTCTTTCAAAGTCATCAATCAATGGAAAGCTATCATCAGGCGTTTTTTGGTCCCCACGACCCAGAAATTGCACGCGTTTCTAATGATGGATTATTTGCGTTGGAAACCACTTTACAATTAGCAAAAAAGTATTTCCGAATTTATCATTAACACAAATAAACAGTCATTTAATGAATTTGCTAATAGATATAAATTAACGCCATTACAAGCTCGCGATGGTCTTAAAGTGTATACACTGAGGAACACTAGGTTAGCGAACCACTGTCCCAAAGTGCCGCGTTGTAACCCGAAAACCAAATACCGAACAATCGATGGCAGTTGCAATAATCTTAAATATCCGTTATGGGGAAAATCGTTGACCCAATTTCAGCGTTTATTAGCTCCGGCTTATGCCGATGGATTAAATGAGTTTCGAAGGTCCGTTGACGGCGGCGAACTGCCAGGCGCTCGAGAAGTGTCTTGTAAAGTAAGCGTTGCTTATTTATATTTAATCAGAATAATCATAGGAAATTTTTCTTTAAATCAGTTGGCGATTGACCACGACTTGCCGGACAAAAAATTCACTCTTTTCGTTATGCAATGGGGACAAGTATGTCTATTATACTAAAGTCTGTTTTCATCATTCAAAGTGACTAATAAATTACGGTTTTAGTTTATAGACCATGATTTAACTCTAACCGCCTCTACAAGAGGTAAGCGTTTATACATAGAATTTCCACGTAATGCGGATAAGTTGAAATTTATTTTCAAATGAATTATGAAATATAGCGCAAACTGGCGAAGGTCTGACATGTTGTAACGAGGAAGCGCGCAGACAAACGAAAATAATGCATCCCGCGTGCAGACCAATCATTATACCGCCTAAAGACCCATTTTATAGCCAATTTAGGCATCGGTGCAATAATTTTATTCGTAACGCCGCCGGACCCAGATATGGATGCAATTTAGGTAATAATTGATTAATTTAGGCAATTAGTGTTTTTACTTAATTTGTTATTATTCGGTGCACATATGCATTAGGCTTTCGCGAACAAATCAATACTCTCACTCATATTGTTGACGGTTCTATGGTGTATGGTTCGACTGATGAGAGGGCACATCACCTCAGATCATTTAAAGACGGTATCGGACTATCAATACATTTGTTTAATATATTTCGTTTAATTTTTTAAATATTTTTCGTTTAAGTTAGCTTCGCGTTGATATTTAATAATAACTTAATAGTTATCGTATTATCCCGTTTTCAGGGAGATTACGCACAAATACGGTGAATAATGTTGAATTTTTACCATTTGACACCGAAAATCGTTCGGACGAGTGCGCCATACCTGCGAGTCGTAATTTAAGATGTTTTGTTGGCGGTATGTATCCGTTTATTATTCATCATAAATAGTTACACAGTATGAATCTATTAAAATCATTAATTAACTAATATGAATGCAAATAACTATATTTTTAGGCGATGTAAGGGTTAACGAACAAACGGGATTAACTATGGCTCATCTATTATTATTAAGGTAAATACCCTATAATCGAAACTACAATCTATGTCATTATTTATTTGTTTACAAAAACTATAATACTATTTGTGAATCATTTATTATTTCTAACTAATTTGTATTCAATTATGATTTGATCGCAGGGAACACAATAGAATCGCAGCTATACTCCAAAAGTTGAATCCAGGTTTGAACATAATTACGATTTGTTATTACACTATTAAATATCATTAGATTTTTATGGGTTTAAAAATTCAATAATAAAATAAACTATTTTGTATTACAAATAACAAAAATCAAATTTATTCTAATCATGTAAATTTTAAATTGCATAATAGCATGGAATGACGAGATCATCTATCAAGAGGCTCGACGTATAGTGGCTGCGGAAATACAGACAATCACTTATAACGAATGGATGCCATTAATTATTGGTAATGTATAGTCAATTAATTTCAAATTTCGATAAGTACTCATTGCGGTTACAATTCATAGGTCGCAGCGTAATGGAAAAATTTCAGATATTGACGAAGCCTGACGGATATACGTATGACTATGACCCGTATTTAAATCCTGGGATTTTGAATGAGTTCGCGACTGCGGTCTATAGGTTTCACACATTAATACAGGTGTGTCACTTAACAACGGTTTAATACTAAATAAATTGCTAACAAACGAGTGTTTTTAGGGTTTCATTAAATTAATGAATAACAGAGGCGATGTTACCGAAACGCTTGTGTTACGAAATATATTCAATAATCCAACGTCGATGTACCGAAAGGGCGCTTACGACGAATTTTTGAATGGCTATACTGCTCACCCAACACAAACATTTGATCAAGATTTCTCTCAAGAAGTAACGATTCTCGACTTATAATAAAACCATACGCTAATAATTACCTTATATATCAGTTGACAAATCACTTGTTCCAAGAACATGATAAAGAATTCGGTATGGATTTAATAGCGCTTAATATCCAACGCGGAAGAGATCACGGGCTTAACGGTTACAATGATTTCCGTGAGGTTTGCGGTATGCCTCGAATCCAATCGTTCGATGAATTGGCACTCGTTATGCGTCCGGGATCTGCAGAAATCATGGCTAAACTCTACAGGCATTAAATATATTGCGTGAATTATTTTTTTGTTTAATTTCGTTCACATTTATATGCAGATATGTGGACGACATCGACCTGTTTATTGCCGGTAATCATGAATTACCATTAAAGGACGGTGTAGTTGGACCTACTTTTGCTTGCGTTTTGGCCGAACAGGCGCGAAGAAATAAATGTATATTTTTAATATTATAATCTGGAAAGTAATGAATAATACTGTGTAAATTTAATACTTATTTAGTGGGAGACAGGTTTTGGTTTGAAAATGGAAATATGATACATTCGTTTAGAGAAGGTATGAGACTACTATGAAATATTTTATTATTGTTGGTATTGTGTCACATTCAGATCAATTGGTCGAAATCCGTAAGGTTAGTCTTGCGAGCCTTATATGCGATAACAACGATCGTATAGAAGCCATGCAACCATTAGCGTTCCTGCAGCCCAGCGAATGGTATGTTTACGATTCAAACGCGTAAATTTAATTACGAAATTAAATGATTTTTTTTAGGAATCCTCGAACTGATTGCGATAAAATAGCGAGACCTAATTTTAAGTTATGGACAAACGAAAAAGTTTGGTGAATGCCTAGACTCGAGTTGTTTCTTATTAATTTGGCTGAAGTTACTATCATTGCTTATTAGTTTTTAATTTTTAATTGTTAATTAAATCCGTTAGAAAATATTATATGTGTTTAATGAAATATTGTTTTTAATTTTTATCCGAATTGCCTTTACTAATTAAAATTTATTTTATTTAAGTTTTCAGTGTTCCATATTTTTACATCAAATAAGCTTTATTTTTGACTACGAATCTGATTCAGGAAATGTTTAGTCATATCTATAAGTTTATATTTTTAAACAAATGAAAGCGAAAAACAAAAATATACAGTAGTTTTCATTTTTATGCATAGTTGCTCAAGATCTGAACCTCTAGGGGGGGTCCAGATCAAGAAAATCTCAATTTTTAAGGGGGGTCAAAAACTCATCGGATTTAAACGACATTTTTTTTGGCCTTCGGACGAAAATTTTTTTTCAAAATTTTTTTTTCAAAATTTTTTCCTTGACTAAAGCCTTAACCACGCCCCCTTGAAAAACTCAACGAATTTAAACGATAATTTTTTAATATTTTGACCAAAATTTATAGGGGTCACAAAAACTCATCGGAATTTTATTTATATTTTACCATATATTTTTCTAAATTTTGGGTGGGGGTGGTCAACTTTTTCAAAATTCTAGTGGGGGTCCAGACCCGGGCAAGACCCCCCTTGAGCATCTATGTTTTTATGTTTAAATTAAAAAACAGTTAAACTCAATTATCGCAACAAATAATAAATAAATAAAATTTCAAAAATAGAGAATAATAATATATATACAGAAATTTTCGTTTTAAAAAGGGATAGACAAAACAATAAAAGTTAAACAATAATGTGATAGTTAATCGCTATTCTCTCGTTATTTTTATCACTATATATTCACCAATTAATTATTCATTTAGATTCCTTTAGACTCCTCTCATTTACAGTGAATCATGTTGACCTCAATTAACTACACAAACAAAAAGATACAATAGAACGGAAAACGTGGTTAACGTGAAGCAGTTTTTTAAAGTAGTTGACTGACTAACAAGTTTGACAGCGAAAAAATAATTAACAACAGGTGGTTGCGACCAACCGATGCTATTGTGCGCGTAAATGTTTAGGTTGTGCTGTCCTTCGGGTATATCCGCTGCGATTTGATACGTGCCTTCATTGTTAAGCGCGTGTGTTTTGTTAAAATATATAGCATAGCCGTCTGATAACTCGAGCTTATAAAGATCGATCGGTGGCACGATTTCCGTTTCGTTTAAGGTTATGCGTAGCATTCCGTTCCTATACTTGTATTCAACGATTTTCGGTATTAGCGGCGATTGGCCTAATTTTATTTCGTAAAACATTTGGTTCGAGCCTAACATATTGAGCGCCTGACACTTAAACTGATTTAAACTACCAAAGTATTGATGAGTTTCGTTGATTTGGTTCAAACTTTCGTATGAAAGCGTCAATACGTTCACATTTTCAGTGTTACCCTGCGTTAGATTGAGTTCTTGGGTCTTATATACGATCTTTTTATTTTCGATTGGGTACATGTCTATAGGAAACCCATGCCTATAGCCAAATGACCAAATAAATTCGGCCATCGGATCAGAGTGTACGCGGCATTCGATATTTACCGTAAGCGGTTGTGAATCGATTTTTCTATCGGATATCCAAACATCGATAACATTCGCGTCTGTTTTAGCGAAATACGGCGCGAATCGTATTCGCACGTAAATCGACACTTGCTTGATATCAGTCAAGTATTGGTTTAGTGTTGAACCTCTGCATATATATTCGCCAGCTTTATCTTTGGGAACATTTTTCAAGGTCAGAGTGCTTTGAATTTTCACACCGTTTTGACCAGTATTTTTCAATATCTTTTCGGTGATATGTTTCCTATCGATATTGCTATTACCGTAAAGCCAATTGATTTGCGAATCTGTTGAATCCGAGTCGAACCTCATTATACACTTCACCGAAAGCGTCTCACCTTCGCTGACAGTGATTTTATCGTAATTTCCGTGAGTATCGATCGAGTTATAAACGTGTAGATTAAAGTCAATGGTCGATATAATTTCCCTTTCGCTCAGCGAATGCTGACACTTATACCGTCCAGAGTCACTCTTACGAGCGTCAATGAAAAATAGGTTCACAGACGACGGATTATGATCAGCATATACGGGCTCATTAAACAGTTCCCGCACTTCATTCCCTTTCGGGTCAATCCATCGCAATGTTCCCTCGGTTTCGTTCGGATGGCGAAAACAAGTGACGAACACCTTATCGCCGGTCCATATGCCGATATCTCTACTGCTGGGCTGTAAATAAATACTGAACGCTGTGTTATGACAGCAGCACAGGAACACAACCGCTATATAGAACACTAGTTTAATTTCACTTAAAAAACAGCTTCTCTGTTGAATAGCACTACTGCTAACGCTATTAAAATAATTATTATTACATTGAAGAATACGATTTAACGAGAATAAACAGATACGCATTTTGCTAAAAGTGTTAAACTAAAAACACTGTTTATAAGTTCTAAACGATCCGATGAAAAATGTTGGACAGATGTGTGCGTATGTTTTGTCGAAATGATAAACAAGGGTTGAAACACATAAATCAAACGGAAATATCGTTATAATAACGTTAAAGAGCTGTACGAAACAATAACGATGAGGAAGAAGAGTAGATGCGCTCCGCATAAGTGATGCGATATTTATAGAGTTATAGAGCGTGAGATACATTATTACTTCAGCGTTTGCAAGGCTACGGTAACCTTGGGTTCGCATTTAGCCACACGAATGACATAAAAGCATTTAAAAACTATAGCAGTTTTCTTTTGAAATAAGTACATACATCATCATCAGTATTGTCAGAGTTTTGAGGAGTAGAATGTGGTTTTCACTTACGACATAATATGAGCAGTTCAACCCTAAGGAAGCGGTTTAAAACTCTTCTCGCGTGTTATTGTATAACTAATTGTTGCCAACATTTGTTAAGTCTGAGACTTTTTTCTGTTTGAGTTTAATAGCGGTTATTCATCGTGTAAATTTTGAAACCAAGAAAATTTTATGGTAAACTTATATAATTTGATAAATTTAGTTTATTGCAGATTTAATTAGAAATACATGGAAAATATGTATATTAATAGGTTTCATAATTTTTAAAAACGACGAGAGAATTTTTTGTCTTATTCTTAAGAATAAGCCATAAGGTTTCAGCCTTTTATATTCGTGCAACTATTACTAGGTTTTTATACATTTATCTTCTAAGCAATATTCTCCAATTTAAATATTTTGTTTCACTTTCTTTTATTATCTTAATGGATTTACTTTTATGCTGTTCGCTATTTTTCTATATATTTTGTAATAAAACAGCTGCCGTTTTAAGCCAAACAACATTTTACATTTATTTTTAAAGCTATTTTTGATGTCAAACAATATCTTCAAATAAAACTTATATAAAATATGAATCATAAGCGTTATTTAACTTTTTCAATGGAATTATTTTATTTATAATTTTTTAAACGAAAATATTAATAAAAGTTAGGGATTCGATGCGCAAAAAAGTGTTTAATCGGGTTATGAATAATAAGATATGCTTTCGACGAAAATTAAAAAAACTAATTTCAATAATATAATTATTGAAATCAATATTATTAAAATTTTTAATTGCTGTAAATTAATATTAGTTTAAACAAAAAATTTTAAGGTTTAAATTAATAAATTTTTTTATTCTAACAATTATTTTTATTTTTCTGATTCATTAAAAAAGCAAATAAATTTATAAATTAGACAAAAGACAATTACAAAAAGGATCCGCTAAAGCAAATGGCAAAAGAAAGTAATTCACCGAAAATTGATTTATTTGCTAATGTTTGCGATGATGTTTGTGAACAGATCTTTGGATATTTGCCATTAAAGGATAAAATC
>JAQGAW010000873.1:0-23275 GCA_034698025.1 Phthiracarus crinitus
TTATTATTAAGATTATTTAATTATAAATAAGATTAAGCTAATTTAACGAGTGATAATTTTCCCGAAACCGGAAATTCCTTACCCGTTAGTGGCCGAAAATATTTTGGTCATAATCCAATTTAAATACATTTTTTAATTAAAATTTTGACGAAATCTTTTAAAGTAAATGTTAAACTTAGCTTTTTAAAAATATATTATAAAAATATAATTAAAACAATTAAATTAAATCATAGTTAAAAACTAAATTTAATAAAGTGCTTAACTTATTTCCTCATCATATTATAAGTTTATGTAATTCTTTATTAAATTAATAGAGTTTTATAAAAAATTTTGAAATTATATAATAGCAGATCACAATTTGTAAGTTTACAGTAAGTTTCAGTAAAAAATTATTTTTATAAAAAACTTTTAATTTAAGAAAATTTAAAAGTGCTTAAATTTTTTCCTCCACCGTATAAGTTAACAACAAACAAATAAACATTCAGTTAATATAAAATAAATTAAGCGCTGAAAAGTATCATTTAACAAGTCATGATATAATAATTGATTGAATAGGATTAAATTTATAATTTTATTTTAATAAAAATGAATATTAATTTTAATAATTTTTTTAAAGTACAAGATGACAGGGGAATAATTCAACCGGACGTTGTGTTTTATCGAAAGCAATCTACTGATATGTCATACAGGTATTCATTCATTGGCGATGTTTTTCTAAATTAAAAAATTTTATATCGTTTTATCAAATTTTAGCGTTCACGTAATAAAAATAGAAATTAAATATTTAAGTATAGAATTGAAAAAGTCTAACAGCAATATATTTTATTTTTAAATGAATTTTTCACAAATAGCAACTTAAACAGTATTAAATTTCTAAATTAATTATTTTTATTATTAATCCATAGTCGGTTTAGATTAAAAATTAATCCATATAATAAATTTTCTCTAAGTTCAAGCGATAGGGGAAGAGGAGCTTCAATATCGATATCAGACTGCGATATATCCGAAAATATAGAGAATTCAAATTTCTGTTTTGCATCTCCATTACGACCACTATCACCAGCGTATCAATTAAATAGTCAAGTTTTGCATATCAGTAACACAAAATTATTGCCACAAATGTGTCAAAATATGAGCGAATTACCACTTCCGCCCGGATTTGTATCAACAATGATAACTACGAGCCCCAGTAAAAACCAACAATAAATTCATTTTGAAGAATTTGGGATTTTTAATTCGGTTACTTTTAACACATTTGTTCTATAATTTTTAAATTCAATAATTATATTTATAGAGTATTAATCAGTTAATTTTCAAAAAAGTTTTTTTTAATAAAATATTCATCAAAAAAATTAATCAAGTATATTATTCTTCTTCAAATAATATGCGTAATTTGCTAATGGTTTTTCTAGCGCTTCAAATATTTAATATTATTTTGCTTCGTTTTAAATTATAAATAAATGTAAAACTATACCACCAATCCTTACCCTCTGTCCACTCGCCGAACATAACTGTTGATTAGACCACTGAAGACACGACAACACCATTATATGCTAACTTTCTGCTGGCTATGTTCAGCATCTGTTTCACTTACGTGACAATTGCTAAATCTGGTTCATAATTATCACGTTGTTTTTCGTATTCATCGAGTGTGTGCAGCAATCTCTAACATAATGGTTCGACTACTACTAACATTTAAAAAACAGCCACATTCCTGCAGGCTACAAATTAGCCACTAGACCTACCATATCCTTCCCAACCCTACTCTAACCTTCTTCATCATACTGATAATAGACTTTCAACCTTCTTGAAAATTGATATTAGACTGTATTCTGTTGAAATACTGCTAACTTGTTAAATATGATTAACTAAATATAATTTTATTTCATTTCAATAAAATAGGTTTACTTTAAATCTGAGCATTTTATCATTATTATAATTAGAAAGTAATGAATTATACATAAAATAACACGATATTATAACTTAAATTATTAAAATCAAATATCTATATTAATGTTATGCATTTATGTATAATATAAATAATTATCGACAGAAATATCCAGAGACACTACTTTATCGGACTAAAAACTGCGGATTATAAGAATTAAAAATTAATAGACGGTGCAAAATTTTTTATAAATATTTAAGATAAATTTTTAAGTATTTCTAATTTATATTTTATTTTATGATTTGTTTAATGCTATAAAACTTGTTTTAAAATAAATTTAAAGTTTTGTATTTAAAAATCTTTTGATAATTTTTGGTTAAAAACTTAGGGTCTCAAAAAGTCCTCGAATTTCGAAGATAATTTTACTGATAATCCGCTTAAAATGTCCAATTTATCCAAAAATGACTCAAATTCGGATTTATCTTACTAATAAGTCGCACATATTCTAATTGTTTTTGCATATTAAGAATATATACCAATATTATCATTTAAGTTGCATACGCTATTATAATTTTACTAAGGTTTTGACTAATAAAGTAAATCTTTCTTAGAAAGCAAATTAATATTCACGAATTAGATTTCCTATTTGTTGCTTTAAGGTTTAATTCCTTATTTGTTAAGAAATAGATGATTATATAGGAAAATAAATCTCATTTTATGTTAAATGAATTAATAAAACAATTTTGAATATAAATTTTTCTCTATAAGTCAAAAACTTAGTAAATTTATAATAGCTTATGCACCAAAAATTTATACTATTGGTATATCATTTTCCGCTAAATTTATATCTCAAAAAATGTCAGATAATCCGAAAAGTTATTGTCTCTGGAAATAAGTAATACATGTATAGTTTAAAAATATAATAAGTAAAGCCGGGAAAATCGTTAGAAAAAATGGTACAAATCGTTTATTAATCGTTAGAAACAAATGAACAAATAGTTAGAAAAATCATTAGAAAAAATGCAATAAAAATAAAAGTAAAATTAAAATTTAAAAAAATTTGGTGAAGGGTTTGAATTTAAAATTTTCCAAAAATCATGAATAAATTAGAATTAAATAACTATATTTTGATTTTCGTATTTAAAACTTTTAGTAAAATGTTTATTATAATATTTTTCCATTAAAGTTAGGTTTAATATTAATCCTATATGTTTTATAGTTTTCTTGAGTCTATATTAAAATACATTTAATTAAATCAAAATTAATCTATACAACAAATGAGTTGAGAAATTATTTTAAATTCCTGTTTAAAATGTAATTTCGAGAAAATAAATAAATATTGGATATCAATTGAATAAATAGATTACAATTATAAAGTAAATAAAATTACAGATTTTTTCATATCAACTAAAATTAAACTATTATAAATGTATACTAAAATTAAAAATTTTTAAAATATTTATTATAATATCCGTTAACATCGAATTATTTCGTAGACATATCCACTATTTTTAAGAATAACATACTCATCAAAACCAATATCTATAAAAATTGAAAAAAATATAAATTGGATCATATATAAAATCATAGATATGTCAATTAGTTTCAAGATATTTTCAGTTATAAAGTGTAATGTTGATTATGAAGTTTATTTTGTTTAAATGATATTATATTTTTAACGCAACAATAACTATGAACATTGAACTAATTATTATTTAATAAAACTTTATTTTAGTACATGCATCTGTGTAAATACTAGCGAAACAAAATAATATCTCTGATATAACTTACTTCATAAAAGCGAAAATAATTAATAAGAAATAGTTTCCAGCAGTAAATCCAATTCTTTTCTGACTCATTCTTTCGATAAATGATGACAACTATTATTATAAATTATTTAAGAAGATTGTAATGAAATTAGTGTTTTATTAATTTTAATTGCGATACAAATTTAAGTGCGGCACACATACATTAAGCGCACACATATCCTACACTACAAAACCGGAAACGGAAACATAATATGGCGCATACATCACCTCATGTTAACACTCATGTTAACACTAGATGGCGCTAGCATTCAACTAACCATTGCTTACAATTTTCGGGGGGTTCTTATTCAAAAGTCTCTTTTTGAAAAACAATGCAAAGAACACAAACCAATACACAGTTAACATACAATGTTAACACTGCTATAAAACGCATAACACAGTTCAATACCTAAGGGTAAGTACAATGTTCCGTTCCTTCGTTTTAACATTACATACCGTGCCATTACATTAAAAATACAAAAGAAATAATAAAACAAATTAAATTATTATAATGTTAACGCGTACAAATTAAAATGGCATGCAAAATATAAAAACATTAAATTTGTGAGTTAACTAATGTTAACTTCGAATATAGAATTAAATTAAATTACGCTGAATATAAGTTGATACGATTCACAGGACGACGCATGCGGTTTGAACAACGAAGTTCTCTTTTTATGACAGGGCTACCATTCTGAGTATAAACTCTTTCTCGTGATTCGATTTCATCAGGAATAGCCTCTGTGTCGTCCAATTCGTTATCGATAATAACATCGCTTTTCTTGTCGTAATACAATATCGCTTTATTTTTCCTGTTAACATGCTTTGTTAACACATGTTCTAATTCGTTTTCAGTTTCGTATTTCTCAGCGTAAACATGTGTTGGATTGATTTCCGTAACCATGACGTGCTTGGGATCTTTCCTTTTCGAGTATAACTTTAGTCGACTTACGCCAACCACATCGGCATAGTGTTTACACGTAATCGAACAAATTCTGTAAACAAAAGGCGATACTTTTTCGTCTGACATGCAGACTATTTTCTGGTTTTTGACTTCGTAGTTAACACATATCTGCTGTTCATAATAATTTTTGTTGACAGAGTTAACATGTGTAACCGCATCCTGTGCTAACTTTATACCTTCTTTCAATTGCATAGTATGACTTTGAAAATATTCGTCTATGTTAACATATCTATCTTCTTGTGAACTTAGAACAATATCTGATTTTGATTTCATGAGACTAAAATCAATCTTCGCATTATGTATAATAAACATACTATACAGCATAAACAAAATGAATAAAACCATGTTGATTGTAATCGTAGTTTGAACGCCAAATATTCCTAATTTTGTTCTTAAATTCATTTTTGAAGCAGTGAAATCATCTTTTTGCTTATATGTTAACTTAGTGTTAACTTTGTACAGACTTGTTTCAGATGTTAAATTATTATCCGACAAAACATTAGTTTCTATGACTTTTCTACGACCGTTGATTATGTTGTTACTAATTTTCTTGTGTTTCTCTTCTTCGATAAATGTTTTAGTATTATCATTGACATCATAATAGTTAACAGTGGTGACTTCTGAGCTTATCGACAATTGTATCGGACCACATGTTAACTCTGGGTTAACTTTAACAAAACTATTTTCATTGTTATAGTGTTTACTCTCTGATATTTTGTCAATATAGCTAAAACGCTCAGAGCACAAATCACTGTAGATATCTTCGAAAGTCTCAATTTTATCTGTTTTTACACCAGAATCGTCAATGTTAACATCAAACTTATTATCATATGTATCTTTAGATTCACATTTATTTATGTTAGCCTCCGAGTTATTATTATCTCTTAGAACCCAATTTGTTTCTTCGATCAAAGCATCTGTTAACATTCTGTTCAGCGATTGTTTAGTTATCTTAATTTCTTCACATCTAGTTGCGTATACAATTATTTCGCTTACTTCTTTGATGAAATCGTTTCCTAATAGCATACCAAATGCAGCATTCTTGACAACAACTATCTTCATGTCTAAAGATTTTCTTGTGTTAACACCGCTTTTGTATGTTAACTTGGCCTTAGCTACGCCAGCAACTTCAAAATAAGATTTATTACCACATCTCAGACGATTTCCATTATACGGCTTAAGTGATAATCCTATAGAATTCGACAACTGACTATCCATTAAAGTAACAACTGAACCAGTATCGTATATTGCTTGTACTTTTGCATCGTTAACACATATATCTGCATATGTTAACACATCCATTGTTGATTTTAACACAATGTTATCATCGCTTTGCTCTTCCTCAACATTGTAAATTACTGTATTAGGACTCGTTTGTCTGACTTCATTAGTGGATTGTTGTTTCGAAGTGTTGGCAAGAGTATTAGTGTTTCCATTATTCTGTTGAACATCTTTTCCTGTGTTAACATTATTTTCCTCGTTAGAACTTTGGGTTCTTCCATTAAAACGACAAAAACGAGCGACATGTCCAATTTTTCCACAACTCCAACATTGAGGTTGACCCATATTATTACGGCTATTGCCAGCATTCCTTGATCGATAGTTGTTACGATTTACGTTCTGAGATGTTAACACATCTTTTATTTCCAACATTGCTTTACTGAGCTCAAAAACAACATCTGTTAACTTAGTTAATTCATTAGAAACATCGACAGATTTTGGTATTGTACTTGGATTGTTAACAGAAGGGTATTTATTCTCGTCCAATACTTTGTTCACATTGTTAACAGAGTTAACATTAGATTTATAACCGTGTGAGTCTTTAATTCCCTCTTCAGCGTAACGTGCAATTTCCATCAATTTCTCGATGTTTGTCGGATGTAATGGGTAAACATGTTTTTTCAACTTAGGATCCATCCCTTGTAGCATGTATTTAATAATCTTTTCTTCTTTCATGTTTTTATCCAATCGTTTACACAAATCCCTTTTCGAATATATATAGTTAACAACGGGCTCACCTGCTAACTGTGTTCTACGCTTCATTTCTCCTTTTAGGTAAGAATCATAATCGCCAGGAATGAAATACTTAACCATCATAGCTTTGAGATCAGTCCATGTTAACACAGAGTCGGCTGCCCAACAGTTGTACCAACTCTTTGCCGTGCCCGCCAAAAACATACGGATTCGCTTTACCTTTTGTTCATCATCCCAACTGTTAACTTGCGCAATGTCCTCGTATTCACTGAGCCACTTAGTCACGTCCTGCCCGACATCACCGGTAAATACCTCCAGCTTCGCTGCCACTCCCATAGCGTTAATCGATGACATGTTGGACATATTCGTTATTGAAGTTGACATTTTTTGAAAAAGACCACATAGGTTAGCATATTGCTCGTCTTCGACCATGTTAACAGTATTAAATCGTAGTTAATTTAGTTTTAATTTAGTTTTAATCACTGCTAAATTTGTCACTATAGAGCGTTATCGCTTTCCCGCTCCAGCACTCCTTTGTTTGCCGCACTACTCGCACAATAGCAACGCTTTACGCCAAACACTGAATTAGATTACACTTGAATTCGAACAATTTAACCCAAGTTAACACCGAAAATGATTAAATTTAGGGTGTCTGACAACTATTAAACGGGTTAATCTCGGTGGGACCTCCAAAAATTGTAATGAAATTAGTGTTTATTAAATTCAATTAAGCGTTACAATTAAGTGTGCACACACAACTCAAACGCGCACACATGACCCACTGTGTTAACATTACGCGAGATGGTGCCACCAATGTGTCACACGTTATAATATTAATTCACACAAATCATCACCAAATCTATCAAAACTATCTCTGCTATAATTTATAACTTCAGACATATTTAATTTTGTGTTTAAATAAAATTTTGATCAAATTAAAATAATTAATGAATAACTGACACATAAACACATTCAAAACAACACTTCACTCAACGAACATGTGTTAGTCTAACATCCATATTGTGTTTACGTATCACTAATAGCAACACATATAAACTTCACTTTCGTTTTCGCCATCATTTGGGTAAACACATAACTATTTCTAATCCAAAGTTTTCTAAATTATAAAGTAGATATAATTCATATTTATTTTGTTATTCAAAGATTATTTAATTGAAAGTGCAAATGTGTTGAACGAAATAACATAAGTAAAATAATACCTGCTTTGATCATAACGAACAAATTTACATTTCGGTTTGGGTTGGGTTTAAAAAATTTGCTTAAAACAAACGAATATTAAATGAACAAATTAGTTTACGGGGGCGTAGTCGGGGTCGTAGTCCAAGTTGGATTAAGCTGAATTTTTTGAAACCAATTTTAATTGAAAGAGAATATTGAAAATAATATATTTCAAAAAAATTAGGCATAGTGTGAAAAGGAGGGTTTTGGTGACCCTTCAAAGTTTCAATTGCAAATTTCGGACATAAATTCGAATAAAATGTACTAAATCTTGTAAATTAAAAATCTTTTGAATTGCAGGTGATAGAAGGTAGAGATTGAAAATAGCCGAAAATTCTATTCTACTAAAGCTCCCAAAAATTGTACTGACTTTCCACTAACGGCAAAAAATAAAAATAAGATCCCATTAACGTTCCACTAATGGTTCATTTTTCAATTCCACTAACGTTCCACTCACTAACGTTTCAGTATTTTTAAACTAACTAGTCTAAATTCAGTTCGAAACGGAAAATATTTTTATTATGAGTGGTAAAATATTAGAATCTCCGAAAATTTCAATTAATATTAATTTTATTTTCGAATTTCAAAGTTTAATTTTAATTTGTAAATTATTTGGTAATATTCTTTGACAATAAAAATATTTTTTAAAATCGGCAAAAAATGACTAACGTTCCACTAACGGAAACAAAAATTTGGCTAACGTTCAAAACTAATTTTTTCATTCCATTAACGTTCCACTAACGGAGCTATTTTCAAAATCCACTAAAGTTAGTGGAGTAAAATTTTCAATCACTAATAGAAGGGTAGGAATACTTTCAAAAATTTTTATTTAAGTTAGGAAATAGAAATTTAAAAACTCGAGCTCATAGATGGTCAGGAAGGGGTCAATTATAAATAGTGGAGATAATTTAGAAAATTAATAAAAATTGATCGGATGAGGGTAGAGGGGTGGGGTTTCACAAAAATTGTTCCATTATTTTATAGTATTAATTAAAAAGTTGAAAATTTGATTCAGGCAGGGTGGAAAATTGGTGGGCAAAAATTTAAAAAATTATTTTTTTGTTAAATCCCGGGCCTCACCCAACCAAGTATTTCTTCAATATAATTATTGAATAATCAAACTCTTCACTAACTCCCGTTTAACTAATGTTTCATTATTTATAAAATTAAAGTTTAAAAATTATTTCAGGAGGGGTGGAAAAGTGGTAGCAAAAATTTTAATAATTATTTTTTTCTGGAAATCTCGGACCTCACCCACCAAAGTGGGATATCAAACTCTTCAGATTAACGCTTTTATGCAGAAATTGGCCCAATGCCAATCCGCTGACGATAATCGCATAACAATTCCAAGAATGATTATTCAAGTGCTTATTATTGTTAAACAATAATTCACATATGCTTTAAGATTTTTTAAAACTACGAAATCGCAAAAAGGAGTGTTAAATAACAAAATTACCAAAAGAAAGATTGCGAAAATTATCGTCAGAGATGATTTATATCTCTTAATTAATCCTTTCCAGATATCAGCTTATTAATAGCATTTTCAATATTACGCGAACTAAAATAAAGAAAAAGTTACCCTAATTTCATAGAAATAAAAAACTTTAATTGTCATTGAAATAACTCTTAAAAAGTTCAATGCATTACATATCAATATTTTTAACATTATAACACTTCTTAAATGCTTTCCATTTGCGACACACTCTCGACAAACTTAATCGTTCAATGATTGTAAAGTAACCCATAATTATAAGCATATCGTAATCATAAAAAGTTAGCAAATGTGTGATAAATTTATTTATAGTATAATATTTAATTATTATCAACTATTAAACAAACGATGAAAAATCTATTCATTATTAAAAACGATATAAAGTTGTGAAAAAACAGCGAATTGTTGATTAAGGTATCATTACGATTCTGGACATAAACAATATCTCATCGTATAATAATAATAAACCGTTTTAGGGACCACTTCTCTGATGGAAATGATGACAATCATCACTTCAACATGTGGTTCAGACACTTCATTGAAGTAGTGATTTCGTGGCTGTTATGCTGTTATAGTGAATCGGATGAGTTGTGTACAACATATTATGATCAATAATAGTAAATAATTATAAATAGTAGTAGAGCTGTAAATATTTTTAAGACATAACTTATTCATATGTAAATATATTTAAATGTTATTTATATTAATAATAATTTAAATTAAAAATTCGTTTTAACGTAAATTAAAACCTTTTTTATATTTAATTCAATGAAAAATAGTATTCCGATGTTATAACAGTAACTCTTCTATTAATACGTTAGATGTTTGCTATTATTGACTCAATTTCTATTTCATTGTTATAAATAACAATTCTTCTTATAGTCAAACAATTATCGATAAATGTTAAGATATGTTCATTGACGTCAATATTATTAATAGCATACAAACTGTTTCTAAAACCAAACTTCAATTCACACAAATTCGGCAATTTTGATAAATTAAGCATAAATTGGACCGAATTTTCTTTCCAATAATCTTGAATTATATCAATAGATATTAATTGTGATAAATATAAGTGAATATCTTTGAAATCATTTTCTTCAATCGATGTCACATCGAATTTAATTCTTTTTAAATTTGAACAATGTTTCAATAATGCAATATATTTGGAATTACGGTCACTAATGATCACTAACTTTTCAAGTGATTTAAATCCATCACTAAATGCCTCATAAAATATTGTGTCCGAACGCTTAACTCCAAACACTTTTAATTTCTTGCACTTCAAACCAATCAGTTTTAATAGTTTTACAAAACATTCATCATTTCGAATATTAAAATTACAATAAAGATGTGTTAAATTTTCGAAACGCGCCAAATGTTTCAACAAATCATAACTTATATGTTTGTTGTGATTAATCACGTAAAGACACTTTAATCGATCGCCAAAAATATCAGCAAATTTGATGAATCGTTCATCGATTATATAATAACGTTTAATTGATTCAATTTTATTCAAATTATTAATTTCCGTCAAACAATCATCAATAATCCAATCCCTTTGGAAAAAACTCAATCGACTATACATATAATATAATGATTTAAGTTTAGTGGTTAATGAGAGCATTGTTTTAATAGTTGTAATAATATTCGGATCATAATTAGCATGAATGACAAGCGATTCCAGATTTGTCATACTATTCTCAGCCAATTGTTGCCAACAATTAAGTGATATGTTATTGAATTGTTGAGAAATAAATTCAACCTGAAATCTCTTTAATTGTTTGCATTTATTAGATATTATTGTAATTGTTTTTTCAGTCATTGTTGGTTTGCATAAATACAGTTCACTATAAATATTGATATCATTAATATTCACACATTTATTCAGCACATAATCTAATATATCATTATTTATATAATATTTATGTTCTTCTCTGTTATATCCGATCATTCCTTTTATCACGTAATTTAACGTTTGATTGTTTTTTGAAGTGATTTCTAGTTTTGTTTGTTTATTAAATATCAATGCATTGAATTGTTTTGAAACGAATTGCAAACGAAAACAATCACTGATTGATAAATAACTTATAATTACTTCACATAAGTCATCACCAAATCTATTAAAACTATCTCTTCTATAATTTAATACTTCAGACATATTTAATTTATGTAATTTATAAATAAATAAAATATATAATCAATTTAATGTCGTAAACGCACACAAATAGAGCATTAACACATCACACACAATGAACACGCTAAGAGTGCACCCACGCCAACGTGTAAGATATCGGTGGCTAATCGATTTCAGGGGTTACAGGCGATCACACAGTGAGACAACAACACGTTTCCAATTTAGTTACGTTTCGCACTTAACTGAATTACTATACGTATTCGCGCAACTGTTAAACACTTTTATCGTTACTTAATTATTAATCAAATTATTATATTTTATTTATTAAATTAAGCGTTTATTGCTTAACCAATTAAATTAAATTAAACCTTAAATAATTGAAGCGTTTATTGCTTTTTTAAATAAAATATTTATTTGTTATTTTTCTTATTAATTGCGATACATTTTAATTAAGCTCTGAAGCCGGGAGTTCTTTTGATCTCAACCGATCACTTCAATAGCTATACTCGAAGTGATTAGTATTAGTAAAATACAAAATTCATTATCATATAAAACAATCATAGTTTTTCTTTTCAGCATTAGTCATCGCATAACTTTTAACAAAACATCAAAATGTATGGTATTGGTAATTGTGGAAAATCAAAACGGCATATTGTTTCGTTGGATTTATATTTTTTACATGAAAATGAGTGTCTATGAGTTTGTAGTTTTAATAACGATTCCAAGTTACTGTCATCAGTTTTACTATTAACAGTTATGTATTTTTCAATAAAATCAATACATTGTTGATTATTTTCACCTTTCCTATAAATGGGTGTATCATTCATCCATAGCAAAATATGCACGTGTGGACTACCACGATGTTGAAATTCTACGCGTACGTATGAGTCAGTAATCGGATTATCCTTGAATGGTCCTTGTGAGTTCTCGAAAACCCTAAATAGTTCCCTAATGCGTTTAGCGAATTATCTCCCGCAAGTAACTGGATCTGACCCAATTAACTGGCATTTTTGGTGATAATCCATACTATTCGCTTCTTGTTCAGTTATAGTTGTATTACGTACGATTTGATATCATATAAAAATAATCTAAAATTTAAAATATAGACCAATTAATATGGCATATAAAATTAAATATTTGTAAATGTTTTCATACTATAAGCATAAATGTTGAAAATAAAAATTTGTTTTTCAGTGATTTATTTTTTATGAAAGATATCGATTTAAAAAACCATTATTTATATTAATCTTCATCTTAATTTTATTTTGATTTTTAAATGAAATTTATTTATATAAAATTTAAAATTATACAGTTACTTAATAGTAGTGTTGGTTCGCTTTTTGGAATAAAAAGTGAAAGCGAAAATATATTTTTCCTTTTACTTTCGCTTATGCGGAAGTAAAATACAATTGAAATTAATATTTTCATTGAAAGTAAAAGCAAAATACAATCAAAATAGAAATTTTGAAAGAAAAAGTAAAATACTAATTAATAGACTTTTACTTTTTCTTAATCGATTAAATTTACATAGAAAAGCGAATTAAAAGCAAAAGTAAAATCAAATTTTTAAATTTACTTTCGCTTTAAAGGGAAAGAGAAAAACAATTTAAATGAATATTTTACTTAAAAACGAAAGCGAAATACAATTAAAATTAGAATAAAAAACTAAAAGTAAAAGTAAAATAAAATTGAAATAAAAAAATTTTGAAAAATTAAATTAAAAGCAAAATTAAAATTTGGAAGTAGAACAACACTACTTAATAGGTTTTTAGCAGACTTTCTTATAAAGTATTATAGCTTATATACTTGACATTGCATGTATTTACTAGCGTTTATTTCTGTTAATAGAAGGATTTTATATATTTTAAGTATAAATAAAGGGATTTCATATCTAGAAGAGTATTGTCTTAAAGATTCTTTCAAACATTTTCTATAAACACTAAAAAAATTAGCACTTTGCCATATGCTCTCTTGTTTTATCAATAGAGTCATATATAAAATACAATTTCGTTTAATTTAATTAAATTTGAGACATAAAATTAGAAAGAACAATGAGAGCAAATTGTTAAATCTAAATAAATTATAATATTAATTTTGAGTAAAATTCATTTTAAATTTTGATACATTTGAAAACTGTAATATATAAGTGTATTTGTTTTATAATTTAATGTTAAATGCAACAAATTGAATTATTTGGATGCCCACGACAACAAAAATTTTTTAGTGTTAATATATAAAGTATTTTTATTTTTTCCATTGTTCTACGCATTCTATATATTCGAAATTAAATCTTAACTACTAATAAGGGTACTTGATAGGGTGACCTTACCTCCCAGTTTCATCTTGATTTTCAATTAACAGACAACCGCATGTCTCCCCTTGACAATTCTTTCTCCTGGGATTAATATTTTACAAACTTACAAGTTTTCCAAATTTTACAAATACAAATTTGATAATATTTAAAACATTAATTGCATATTAAAATAGCACTAAATATTGCTTCAATAATTAACTAAGTTTGCATTAAAATTGTTAATTTTATAAAGAAATATTTATTTTTTAAAAACTAAAAAATTTCTTAACTTAATCAGTTTTATTCTAAATGAATGATCAATTAATACTTAACAGTTTTTAGCTGACAATCTCTGTTTATATATATGTCTCCACAGATTTTATATTTATAAATTGAGCTCTATAAGAATGTTAATTTCATGTTTATTAAAAAAATTAAAAATTTAAAAGAAACGTTAAATTTTTTAAAATTTATAAATAATTATCAAATTTTAAAGATACATTGTTATTGCTCAGTTGTTATTAGAAATTAGCAAAAATAGGAATTATAAATTGAGTTAAAACTCTAAATATATTTGATCAATTAATTTGTTTTTTATTATAAAAATGATTATTAAAACATTCACCCGGTGAACTCACCTGGGAAAACTATGTAAATTTTAAAAAATCTCAAGGTTAAATTAAAAATAAGATTGAACCAGTTGTAATTTGATTTCGGGTATTATAATTAAATTTTATTTTGCAAAAATAAATATTTAATTTATATTAGTAATTTTCTAATTTAATGCATTTTAAAATTTGAAACAATTTATATTTTTAAAATAATTATATAATTAAATTTATAATAAAATATTATAATAATTCAATAAGTAATAAATTCTATTTTGCATTTAATACACTATTTTTAAAGTATATTATCACGGTAAAACTATGCAATTTCAAATTTTTTTTTTATATTTTAAATGTAAAATAATCTAATTTACATAATGAAGGGAATTTATAATTTAAAAATGGTTTTTATATATTATTGTTACTGCAAAGTCACAGCATTTATACTGCTCTGATTACTCATCACAGCAATCACTCATAACTTATATTCCTTCTGCTTACACATATTCACAAATACTAAGCGTTAATCATATTAGTAACTTAGTACTAATTTCTATATTTTAAGCGTTAACAATTTAAAGTTTAGTTAATTAAAATAAAAAACCAATCTATGTCATATATAGTGTAGACAATGAATGTATGTGGAAAAGCTAAACAATTTTCCAAATTTTTATTTTTTGTTAACTTATCAAATATATTTTATGACATAGTTCTTGATAAATTGATAATTTTTGAAATAAAATTTAATTAAAATAAAAATTTTAAAACTGCTACAAAGCAGAATAAAAAATATTTCAAAATTTATTATAAATTTTTTTATTATAACTTAATATGTACTTAGTTTAAAGCTATTTATTTTTTCCGATTTCCCGTAATTTTATGTCACTTTTTCGTCCTGGTTTTTTAAAAACTTAATATTTAGGTTATCATTATTTTTTAAACAAGGTCTTCATATTCGAATTAAATTTTGAAAGTTAAATTAATTTATTATTCTCATTTAAAAAAATAAATGTAAAATTAGATTAATTTTATAGTTTAATTAATTTTGTGAAAAAATAGCTAACGAAAATAATTGTAAGATTAAAATAAAAATAAAAAGTAAGTAAACCTTAAATATAAATTTTTAGTATTCCAAGTATTTAAGCAAATAGTGTCAACTTTCCAATAATTTTGATATTTAAAGTTACTACAAAACTTTATATTTATTAAAACTGTTATAATTCAATTGAATATATGATTAAGCCAATATTCAGGTAGATTTTAATTAAATTTAATTTTTTAAAAAACATTTTATCTTTATATAACAATGAACATAACAAATTCTTAAATCTTTCAAAAAATAGTTTGAAAAGTACATTTATATAATTCAATAAAGATTACAAGTTTGAAACTGTAAAATTTGAGAATTGATTTATGAAAAATAAATATTTTAATTAATTTTATTTACTTATTGGAATTAGTTTATATTTCGTTTATTATACGTTATCTCAATATCATATATTATTATTCACAGCTTATAATTAGCACTAAATTAGTCTATTATAAGCTATTACACACATTCACACTTATTATGTATTACTAATAGCCTAAACTTTGTACTCATTTTGTCTATTTAAGGCTCACACGTACTCTATCCTTAACCAGTTTTCACTCAGTCTTAACCATTTTTATGTTAGCAGTTAAGCCATAAGAACTCATTCTAGCCATTTGCTAGTATTATCATAACATCATACTGTTAGCAATCAATACGTGTACATCTCTGAGTATATTTAATACATACTGTATTACTTAACCTTTAAATTAGTGTAATAAAGTTCTTTGTTTTGTGTTAATTCGAATACATTGCTTAAAGATATCATCCTCTCAGCGGTACTGACTCCAGTGTCGCTAAAATATTATTCTTTCAAATGATTAATAATTTTATTATAATAATTTACAGTTTCTAAATATTTCTAAAATAAATTTTATTAGTAAAATAAAAACAATATACTATCGTATTTTGACTTTGGTGAAACTAAATTAAAATAAATTATAAATCTTAACCGAAATTAATGAATCGTCATAATGTTTACCGAATTATTATACGATTATACGAAACCATTGACTGCAGCATTGTCGAAAGCAGTCAGACTTTAATGACATTCCTCATACGAATACTGGTTTCACACGATGATACTTGCAGTACCGCTTATTGTCACTTAAGTTACTGAAAACTGATCAATAAGTAGATATCTCTCGCAATCAAGCATTACAGTCATCGCGAACAGTACATGCAAAAATCATTGAAATAAAGCGTAAAAATTATTGAAAGTGGACCAAATCGATTGTAAATAAAGGGTACAGCTCCGACATGGTGGCGCTCGGCACCACAACATAGGTTTTTTCAGGATTGGTTTGGCTCCAAACTTCTGGCGCTCAGCACATTCGGACCACCTTTGACGAAACCAGAACACAAGTGGCACAACATCACATCTACATTTCTACGCCTTTTTGACAATCCCATCAGAGAATACGCTACTCTTAAAACAGGGGAATGGAGACATAAGCGGCAGATGTCTCTTATCTAAACCTATGGTCACTTTATTTGTCACATGTTTCTAGTACTCTTCGTAAATCAAACGTTTTGTATATCATTCGCTTTCTGGCTCTTAACGAATAAAGCCAAAGTATTTTAATCAAAATCGTATTTCATTGTTCTCTTTGTTACAAACTAATACAAATAAATAATACCATTTTTATGTGACATCAAAACTATGAAAATTATAATAATTTAAGTTAAAAATAAAACAGAATGAAAGCAAAAGTTAAATTAAGTGAGATTAAAAATATAATTTAAATCTAATGCAATTTCAATTGAAAAGAAATTTACAATATTGAAATACAAACTAACAATCTTTCACTTTTGAAATTTAAATTAAAAATAGAAATAAATAAAGCAAATGTCATATAAATCTTTAATATCCAGTTTTATTTCAATCAAGAGATAAATAGAATTTAAATATACTTTTATTATAAATGCAAAAGATATAAAAGTTAAATTAAATTAAGTTTCGAAATTAACGTCAAACTAAATTAAAATTAAAGTTAAAGTTAAAAGCGAAAGTGAAAGTAAGCAAATTGAAAAATATGTTATACAAAATAGATACAATTTAAATCAAAATTGATCAACATTAATTAAAAATCACAAGCAAAATAAAAATTACATTCAAAACATATCAACTTATTTATTATTTTTACTAAATGATATTTCAGCCTTTAATAGTTAATAACATTTCATGATTTTTAATAAAACTTTGATCAAAAAAATCTTTATAAAAATAAATAACTATAACTCTATCAATATTTAATTTTTGGTTTAAAACTAAAGAACTGCATATTTTGAATTAACTAAAGTACAGGGTATGCACAAAATTAGCGTCAACACTTTTAGTTAAGTTTTATTAATATAAAATACAAATAAATAATTATAACTAGCATATCAAATTAAAGCTTAATATCAAATCTTTATGGAAAAACGGTTTTTATAATTTTTTAATAAATTTTTTTAAATATTTTTAAAAATTTCCAGAATCACCCAAATTTTTAGTTTTTACTATGTATTTTTTGATATTTTAGCTAAATAATTAAGTATGTTTTTTAAATTTTTTAATCAAAATATAATTTATTTATAGCTACCTCAAACTATTAAAGAAATTTTTTATATAAAATATTCAAAATAATTACGCTTAAAATTACAGTGAAATGAAAACCACTAAAATTGAATTTTGTAAATTCCTAATTTTAAAATAAAATAATTTATTTTTTATAAAATAAATTTTATTTTTAGTTAAAAATATTTGTAATTAAAGTTTTAAAATTATTAAAAATTTTAAAAATCATTTGAAAATAATTTTTTGCCACAAATTATTAAAAATTCATGTTAAAAATTGGGTGTTGTCATAAAATCTTAAAAATATAAAAATATTTTTGTAAAAAAAATTATAAAAACCATTTTTCCTTATAGAGTTGATATTTAGCTTTTATTTGATATGATATTTATAATTATTTAAATGTATTTTATATTAAAAACAAGAATGAACATTAGAAATAGGCTCACTTTGTGTTAAACAATTTATTCACATAAATAAATCAAAAAAACAATTTTTTTAATCATAGAAAACATAAAAATTTGAGAAATGTTTTTTGAGAATTAATTTTTTCAGATAAGAAATAAAAACATATATTATTTTATTATAATTTGTTTTTTCTAAATAAATCAGTTAACAAGAGTTCAGTGAGTAATATAAAATATCTATACTATTAATATTGGTAAACATTATTTCATTTATGTTTAAATATGAATTTAAAATGAGCTGATTTTAATTAACTTTTGTTTAGTACAATACTTAAAAATATAATACAATAAACTTCGACAATTAATTAACTTAAATGATTTCGAGAAAATAATAATTTTTTTTAATATTTTCAATTATGCTATTAAATGAATGTTCAAATTAAAGCAAAAATTATTAAAACTAAGTCTTTTAAGTTGATGGTTACAAAAAATATGAACTCTTAATTAATATTTTAATGAATCGAGGGAAGGGTAACAATTTTATATCAAATCATTAATAATATAATAAATAATTTTAGCAGTTATTTTTTTTAACTGTAAATTAAAAATAAAATAATTATTTTTCTAAACTAAAAATTTTAGCAACAATTTATTTTGGTTAACTACTATTACTACTAGATTTTTCAGATAAGAATTAAAAAATTATTACTTTTATTATAAAATGTTTTTTTCCTAAAAAAATCAGTTAACATGAATTCAACGGTAAAGCATTTATAATTTTTAGCAGTTAATTAATATATTTATTAAAGTTATTATTAATATCAAACTCTTTTTCTTATAAACCACTGTTTATTAACGACACATATTTGATGTGACCTTTGGTCTTAACACTGGCTAACGTTAACGTAGATATCTGTGTAACCATAATGTACTTAAGATGCATGCAACTTTTCAACAATATATTAATAGGAACTGTACCCGTTGTCAAAACCCCCAAACCACCCCTAAATTAAGGCTTGAAAAATTTTCAATATTTTTTTTCCGCCTACCGCGGATCAAGATCTATAACTTTCATGCTTACACTATACCCCTAACTATTACCGTTTGGTCATAATATCTTTAGAAAAATTCTTCTTAGCAGATTAAATATATAGATTCATATTAAAAGTGTTTTAATGAAAAATTTGAAATCTGTGTTGTGTTAAATACTGTGTTGTGTTAAATACTAAATATAATATTGAAAAGTGAGCTCTCAAAAAGTTAGAATATATATTCACAAATTTATTTCTATTATAATATAATCACACATTATTCTAAATATTTGTTTTTTATTTTTATTTTACTAAAATATATTATATAATTGAATGACTATAAACTAATTAAAAATCAAACTGCAATGTCATATATTATGCCCGTATCGATCTTGTGTTTGTTTTGATTTGGTTTAAACATTTTATTGGGAAAATCATAAAACCATTTCAAACCATTATCGTGTTTTATAAATATTTTTAATAATTAATGCAATTAAAATAACCCAAAATATCATATAAATTAAAATATTTTTAAAAATATACAATAAAATGTATTATTTATGTAATACTAAATGTATAGTCGTACAAACTTCGAAAAATTTTATTTACAAAATTACAATATGCTGTAATATTAGCATATATTCAATATTAATGGTTTTTTGGTTTATTAATGTTTAGATTTGGTTTGAAATGATTTTACAGTTGAGTTCGGTTTAGATTTTGAATTAATGGTTTGGTTTAATTTGGTTTTAAAAAAGTGAAACCTATAGCACCATTGATTTACATAATATTTTAATTTTAAGAAAATTAATTAAAATCAAAATATGAAATCAAAATCGAATTTTTAACAAAATCAAAAGAAAAATAATCTGAATTAATAATTTGGTTGAAATGTCAAAACAATATAAATCTATAATAATAGAACATCTGAACTGTAATTATTAATTATATATAAAGACTAACTAATGTTGAAAGCATTTATTATTAATATTGGTTAGCAGCTCCAATAAAGTATCTTATTTTTATTTGCAAATTAGTATATAAGTTAATATTCATTACTCAAGCTTTATTTACCAGATTATAAGGTTTTTTAATTTTTCTTTCTTTATACTTTAAATGTAAATGTATTTCAAATCTGAAAGTTTTAGTTCTATTGCTTGGTAAGTAGCATATCCGGTGAAATATTATTTCTTAGGTATTAATTTGTTGCGTAGCCACTCGATTTATAAGAGTTTATTATATGGGTGTCATACTAATTTGGGGCCATATATAGCATAGCCATTTAATCATAATGTTTTAACTAATAAATAGAGGCATGGCCAATCGATTACACATTAAATTAATTGATTGTACAGACTGTGTAAGGACATTCTTTAACGAAGATTGATTTAATAATCATCTTCGTTATAATAATCGTATTTGTAAAGGTTTAACATTTTGTAACTGCCATCAATTATATAAAATTAATACTCATTACATATTTCGTTAAGGCATAAATATATAATGAATGCTATCAACAAAAGAATGTTTTTAAGCACAAATGTAATATACCATTACTTAAATTAAAACAACTTCAAGAAAAAGATTCATATTATTAATTCACTGTCCTTTTTAAAATTTAATCTTGTTGGTTAGAGAAAATAATATTTTTAAACATGAAGCTAATCTACAGATTTCATAAAATGTTTATATTTTATTTTAGGATAATAACAGACTTGAAAAGATTTAAGATGCAGAAGAATAAATTTGTTCTTTCTTTGAGATAAATGAACAAATATTATATGGTTGTGTTTGTATAAAAAGTTTTGGTAATTATATTAAAGATCTCTCATTGCCTGCATTTAATAGTGAACCAAAAGTTATTATAATAGACCAAAATGCTCGCGGATACGATTCGAACTTCATCTTACTTTATATAATTGAACGAGAATATACAAATAATAAATTATTTATGCAATGATCAAGTTATTAATAATAAAATCACTTAAAGTAAAGTTTAGTGATTCTCACTTTATGCTTAAGCAGCAATTAAAAGCTTTACTAATAGTCTATAGTTTTATTGACTGCTAAAGGTTTTATTTCTGTCAAATTACACATAAAAATATAAAATTTGTGTTAATTTCAAGTGATTAAACATTTCAGTGATGAGACAGACTGAAATATAATTATTAAATGGTATTTTCAACTGTATAAGAAAAAATGTTAAAATCTAAAAAAGAATTGATCAAGTATTTTCAAAGTGATTTTATGGTATTTAATAACAATATAAATTTGTACTTTATAATTGTATTAAAATTTTAAAATAGCTAATTTCGATTAAAATTTAAATATTAATCTTGTTTCAAATTTATTAAAATATTGACAAATAAATTATATGTATGTTTCAAAAAGTTCCTTTCTTGCCAGATGTCTATAATCATCACTAATACCCGGTTTGTCAAAAGTGATATTTTTATGTTATATGCCTATTTCAATTAGGGCATAATTTGATGCATAATCATATCATGTTGAGATAAATATAATGGTATTGAGTCAAAAATCTATTCAATAATTTGTTCATTGTTTATTGTTTTCATTTATTTGGCTAAAAATTGTCTAATAATGTACAATAGAGCTTAAAATAGTCTTAAATTACAAATAATAAGCTTAAAACAGTCTAATATTTTTTTAATTAATCAAAAATTAATTAAATTAATTAATAAATAATGATAAAAATAGATCGAATATTGTTTAAAAATAACATAAGTAAAACTATTTTGAGTTAAAACAAATTACAAGCGTAATAATATTCGTTTATATAATACATTTTAGTGTCCGGTTAACAACAATTTTATCTGATGTTTAAAGATAAAACAAAACTGAATCAAAAATCATAGTTATGCATGGAATAATTCAATTCTAAAATGGGTTGAGTTACTATAAAATTTGCTAAACCATTCAATAGCTGTACAAATAACTAATAAACCTTGAACACTGGATTGCGTTGGCTGTATAGTTATTATAATAATTGGTAGTTACTATAATTAGTTGTATATTAGGATGCAAATTATTATAACAAGCTTGAATACCTCGCCTTTAGTTGTTCTACGGTCGCCAATCTTGCTTGATTTTAGTTTTATTTCTTTGTGAATTAAGATAAAGCATTCTTTTGATTATTTTCTGGTAGAAATTGAAATTTAATTAATTTAACAAGTCTGCTTATAATGGTTTTATAGTATTCATACTTAATGGATTTAATATAATCTAGTTTTAATTGAAATATTTAATAAATTTCAAATTATTGACTAATAGACAAGGATTATTAATACTTAAAATTGAATTTGACAATTATATTGCCAGTTTTATGCATTAACATCGAAAGGTATAATAAAACTATCCAATAATTTTATCCATAATGTAGTAATTGTAGAAGTTATTTAAAAGCTTTATATATTGTCTAATAATATGTTATAATTATTTTAAAATAATTTAAAATTTTTATTTCACAATAGTTATTGTTAATAAGCATATAAACTAACAAGAACGACACATTCACAGAGAGCTCACTTTTCAATAAAATATATAGAATTTAACACAACACTGATTCCCAAATTTTTCATTTAATTAAATCATAATTTTTAACACTTCGCATGAATAAATATATTTAAACATATAAAAAATTCAATATTTTATTGATATTATTTTACTAAAATATTTTTCATACACATCTATTTAAATAGTAAACCATAAAGCTTTATGATATGAGAAATAAGACTCATAAACGTTGATTTCAAGTGAAATATTGCGA
>JAQGAW010000874.1:0-23274 GCA_034698025.1 Phthiracarus crinitus
TAAACAAATTTTTTGTAATACTGTATTTATAATATCAAAGTGAGCTCATTGTGTATGTTCATACTCTTTCTTGTTTTAGTATATAAATATTTATTAAATCTAGCTAAAATAAAATCTTACCTCCATAAAGTGAGACACAGATCATAAAATCATTTAATTTCGGTACTGGTATTTTTGCTTTTATTATATTTTTATGATCCTTTGCTATATATTATAATGATAAAAATTAAGATAAATGAGATTTATTTTTAAGTGCATTATTCGAATTTAATGATTTTCATTTTTTATATTTTATAGCTTAACGAATTTAAAATTTAAAATTTAATTAAAGTTTTGCTGAAATATCGAATTAGAGATTATGTTTTTTCATTTTCTTTAACTGAAAAGTTTGTTTTTGGGTAGAATGTGTTTTAAAATCTTAAGAATTTATCATGAATAATCAATTAAACATAGTCAACATTTTTAATAGAATAATTTTATAAAATTTTAATTTTGAGCTAAATTTTATAATTTATTTATAATTACTTTTTGGAAATTTAAAAATATTTTACTCTTGGGATAAAATCGATGCAATTTAAATTGTCTTAAAATTTTAATTTAATTTAAACATATATTTATAAAAAAAAATCAATTCATAAAGATATTTTAACTACTAATTTAATTTTAACTACTAAAGATATTTAATTAGTTTTTATACCTTTAATAAATTCAAGTTCACCGTTTAATTTATATTTAAAAAATTTTAGCTACAATATAGCAGATTTAATATTGGAATAAATTATCCTTGTAATAAAAATCATTACATTAAATAAGAAAATATTCATGAATTAAAATATATTTTTCTTTGGAATGCATAAAATTTGAGTGATTATTTATCTATAGTTTATCTAAAATAATAGCATTTAATAATATTGCCACTCCAGCAGAACAGTGGCAGAATTTACTTCTACCATCTGTTTTAGTGTTAATATTTTCAAAAATATGAATCACAACTGTATAAGATTTTAAGACAACCAAAATCATTTATTTGCAATTTTTCTTATAATATTACCCGAATATTATTTCTATTTGCTAAATTATTAATTTTTATTTAAATCAACTCCTAAATTTCATTTCCCCTTTTTGTATAACATTCAATGCTGTTATAATTTAATGTTTGTTTTTATTTAAACAGGTAAAAGTTACGCTACAGTTAATTTTTAGTATGTAAATAAGCGGAAGGGTGGATGAAAAATATTTGCTTATGCGACAACTGGAAGCTGACTTCAGTGCATTGATTAAAAACTCTGCCACAAATACTTAATATGGTAGTTAGTTAACCGTTCCACAGGAGGGATAAACAAATAATGCATAGGTCAAAGATTTTATAAATTATCAATTGAAAAAGACTTACTCTCGCAAAAGCAGTTAATAAAAAATAATTTTGGTTAATTTTTTAGATATAAACAATTTTCACCATCAAATACATTTGCCAGCAATTCAATACTAAATGAGCTTATATCAAATCCAATTAATTCGGTTTTGTCATTACATGTTGAAATTATAATAAAAATAAACATATCGTGCTTTTCTAGTTCTTCTCTTTGCGAAACATCAATCAAATAATTAAATAGATCTTTTGTTTTTAAATTTTTCTTCATAATAACATTAAAGTTTAACTGACTAAATATAATGCGATATCTTTGCATATCTCTAAACGAATTATAAGTGAAGCAGTTATTAACTATCAAGCAAAAACCTTTTGGAACATTATTGATAGTATATGCATCTTCAACTAAATCTTTTAAATTACACAGAAAATCTCGATTTAAGCGGTCTTCACTGTTTAAATCTTTACTTGTTTTTAGAATTACGCGATTAAGATCTACCAAATCAATGCAACAAGGATTTATTTTGTATGCAATAACGTCGTGTCCTGAATATAATAAAAGCTCAACAACATGATCATTGCTTAGGTTGCTTTGAAATAATTTTTGAATTGTAAACATCTTTTTATCGTTATGTTTTACCTGTTAAAAAAGACTTATAGAGTAAGGGTTTAATAAAATATTTTACATTTAATACATAATAAGTTATTTAACTATGCAATGTAATCATATATATATAAAGACTTTTGTGAAAAAAACTTTTGTAGTAATATGTACTGATATCTAATCACTAATATTACTTACTATAGTTACCATAACTTTTATTATTTTATGGAATATATTTGCAAATATTTATGAAATCATGATTTAACATACGCATTAAAAAGGCTAAATTTTATTAACCAAACTAAATTCATTTTTTTATTTAAATATATAATAAATTATTAAATTTATAAACATATGTTAAATCCATTATTTAAAATTATTAAAATTGAAAAACACCTTAAATAACGTAATATAATAGATTTGATGCTTGCAATGCCAAAAAATAAAGTATATTTACAAAATTATTACAATTTTTTATAAATAAAATTTTTAAAATATTTTTTTTCAATAGTTTAGAAATTAAATATGTTATACTTTATTTAATTAACTTATTATTATTTTTAAATAAAATTTAATTGATCATAGATTAATATAAATTTTTATATAGTTTTATTTTTTGACTTACTTTTTGATCGATATCATTTATAGATATATCAATATCAAATAATCTCATTGCTTCAACTAGTTTTTCTAAATTAATTAGTGGTAAAAATTTCTCTAAATTTTCGTTTATAGTTGTAGCCCAGTTTTCTGCCATTTTAGTTATAATTTTAATGCGACACGAAACAAATCAACAATTTTTTTAAATATGTTTTATATACGTGTAACAATGCTATTCCCTTATAATCTTGTTACTATGATAAAGCAAGATAAAGGCAAAAAATATTTTCTGTTGATAACAAATATTAAGGACATCAGCACAATGTTTATGAGAGATAACATTTTAACAAGTTGTTTTATAAAAAAAATTAATTTTTAACTTATTTTTTGTGATTAATACAACTTTTAAATTTTATCACGTATGTACATCTTTCAGTCTTTTTAGATTATTTATCAGTCCGTCAGTCTCAGTCTATTGTTAAGCGCTACCTATATTTTAATCAATTGATTGAAATAATAAACATGGAATTTGTTATCATGAAAACTATTGACAAAAAGTCTAATAAAAATCTTTATTGAGTAACAAAATAATAATAATATTTGTATAATTTCATTATATTAACACATTAAATACCTATATTTTATACTAATAATAAAAAATTAACATTAGTTTGCGTTGGAAACAATAAAGAATTATTTTCATCAATAAAGAGTTTGTTTTTCTTATAACACGTTTTTGCTCTAAATTATCAGCCAATACTTTAATAAATAACGTTCCTTTATTGCATTCTACCTTTGTTATGTATCCAATGTAGTGATGGTAATAAGCTCAATACACTTATAGCATAAGCTTTAGCTTATTATATTTAACTTGTGTTTGATTTTTAAATTCAAAAAAATAAGATGAGCTTGAACATGAGATTGGTGCTAATTAAAAATTATTATCATCATTATGTTTTGTTAAATTATATAATATAAATTAATTTAAAAAAGCTGCATGCATATATTAACTTTTAAACTATACTAAACAAATAGTTATAATCAAATATATTAAAAAAATGTAAAATTAGTAAACCCCCAACTTTGAACCTCAGCTTATATTTATTAGCTTAAATAACTTTGAGCTTGTAGCTTAAGCTTCAAGCTCCTTAGCAATAATATTTTGAGTTTCAACCTCAGCTCAGCCCAAGTTAGCCTTTAGCTCTCATTGATCTTTTTGCCATCATTAATCCAATGATAAAGAAATTATATTTTTTGAGCTTTAAAAGATAATGAATACCATCAAAGGTTGAGCAACAGAAAAGAAAATCGTTTATTTTTAGCAGAGTTCTGCGCATTACAGGAGAAAACGGTGGTTGAGATAAAGAACGTGAAAGAACTGGTAATCGTATTTTACTTTAAGGCACAAACTTGTGTTATTTTTTGTTGGCAAACAAAATTTTAGATAAACAAGTTCTCGATAAGAAATTAATGTATTACTATAAAGAAATATACTCAAAACTTATTTCCGCAAAACCAGTAGTAGAAAAGCATTCGCGGTTTGTTTCGCAATCGCGAACAGTGTTAACACGTCAATGGTAATCCTTTCGCCATCAAAACCTAATATCTCTTTATTTTCGTTTCCATGCGTTATAATCATGAACACAAACGCAGTTATGATTCGCGAGTTCATCGTTTTGGGTTATAATTAGCAAATGTCGGAAATTTCTTTTTCGCCCAGATTTTTCTCCATAATCACGTCAAAGTGCAACTGATAGAAGATATTACAAAATCGTTGCATCTCTTTATAATAGTGTTGATTTTACTTTTGGAAGAAAAAGTAAAAGTTATGAATTTATTGACTTTTTCTTTTACTTGAAGAAAAAGTAAAAGAAAAGTAAAATTAAAAACTTTGTTAAAAGAAAAGAAAAAGAAAAGTAAAATGAAAATTTTTGTAAAAAGTAAATGTAAAATTGAAAAGTGAAAGAAAAACGATTCTAGTATTGAATTTAACATTGAAAGTAAAAGTAAAAGAAAAATTATTTGAATTTTAATTTTACTTGAAGTAAAAGTAAAAGAAAAGTAAAATTATAAATTATGTAAAAAGAAAAAGTAAAAGAAAAGTAAAATTAAAATTAATGTAAAAAGAAAAAGTAAAAGAAAAGTAAAATTAAAATAATTGACAAAAGAAAAAGTAAAAGAAAAGTAAAATTAAAATTTGAGTAAGTAAAACAAAGTAAAACAACACTACTTTATAAGTGCCAATTGTGAAGAAATTGTTCAAAAGGAAACAGAAACCTAGCGGTTTTTGTCCATCCGATAAATATTAGTTTATTTTAATTCAAATTTCGTTTCAACCAACTTTTCTGTATTATTAGGCACACCGAAGCTAAACAACGGAATGTAACCATATCTTGGGTTACATCTCCTAAAGTCAATCATATCAATACAGTTCGGGATTAGTCTGTATGCGAGCGCGTCGTGTCCGGTGTGTAATAGGATTTGCATGAAACAATCAAAGTCTGACGCTTTGTTAACGTCGAACATGTGTTGTAATATGTATTTTCTTTTTATTTGGTTCAGTCTATATTAGAAATATTATAAAATAGCTATATTATCTTTATAGCAAAGGGAGTTGATTTAAGAAAAGCAAAATTTAAAATTTACATTACAAAATTTCTAATATAAATAATTAATTGAAACATTTAAATTTTCTTTCATATAGAGATTATCATCTATAATAAGTTAAAAGTAATATATTCAAAAATACGGCTCATTGAAAAATAATAAATAATATTTTTATAAAAAAAATTTTTCCAAAATCAAAATGTATTTGAAATAAGTGTTTAATTTTTTATGATATAAAATTAAGCATTATCATTGAATAGTAGAAACTTAACTTTTTCTTAAAGCTAACTTTTACATTTATCGGTATAAACTTATATAAAGAAGATGGATATAGCATAAAGTAACTTAGCATTGAAATATTAACTTCCTATTTGATATGAATAAGGTGGTTATTCTTGAATGTACAGATATTTTATACGTATTTATTAAATAAATAAATAAATAAGCTCGCATTTTTAAAAAAAATTTGAGCTAAATTTTATTATAAATAAAACATACCTGATATATCTTAAAGAACTAAAAATAATAAAACGTTTGATTAGATTTTTTTAAATTTTGTTTGTTTTATGTTAAATAATAGCATATATTATAGAAAAATTTTGATGTTTATTTGAATTAAAACCAAGAACTGATTAGATAATATAATACCTTAAAAATTATTTATCAGTTAAAAATGAAGGCGACAAATCCAATATAAAATAATGAGCAATTAAGTGTAAACCATTAATTCGAAATTTAAAATATTCAAGTTTTAAGTGTAAAATTTAATATATTAATTATTAGAAAAGACATGTATTCAATCGTACGTATATTATTTTCTATGTTTACAAAGATGTTTTTATTGTTAATTTAATTTTATAATTAAAATAAATTATAAACATAATAGATAGCACTTGTTTTAGCCGTCGTTTTATCGGTAAATGCTTCGGGACATTATGAACGGTACGTTAGCAGCTCTATAGCATCGCGACCATACGATAATGGCCGGTATGTGAGCAGTTCAATCGCTTCTCGATCATACGATAATGGAAAATATGTAAGCAGCAGTATAGCTTCACGTGGATATGATAATGGGAAATATGTGAGCAGTTCTATTGGTTATCGACCGAATGATAATAGCCGTTATGTTAGCAGTTCAATAGGCTCGAGATCATATGATAATAGCAGATATGTTAGTAGTAGTATATTACGTAGAAAATCATATTAACGCAATATTGGCTAACGATAAATCATAGCTTTTAATTGATGCAGTCATTATCCTAAGATAATATATCGAACTCTTTCTATATAATAAAATATTTTTTATGTAAAATAATAAACAATTATCAAAACCATTTTATAAATTAATTAAACAATGTAACCATAAAGCAAAACTAAATTTAAGATTTAATAATATTTTTCGAAGAAATGTCATCTATTTTTCAGAAGAATATGGCCACTAACGTTAAGTACTGTTATAGAGTAAAGTATTTGTAAAATGTATAAAACAGATATATAAATATTTTTTTCGAAATACCTCATAAAACATAAAGTTATTAATAATGAATAGTTTCCAGCAATAAAATCCAATTTGTTTTTGGCTGATTCTTCATAAAAAACTAATTAACTATTAAATCCAATTAATAATTAATTACATAAATTTATAATTAGAATTTAAAAAATATCATTAATAGCATATAAAAAATTCTTTGAAAATTTACCAAATTAGCATTAAAATAGCAAAAGTTTTAGAAAATATTTAATATAATTAAGAGTAATTAAAACTATTTAATAAAGTCTTGATGCTAATGAAGTCTACTAATAAAGTCCTTCTGTTACTAATAATAATAATTGTACTAGTAATAGTATTTTATTATTAAAGATAAAAGAATGTTAAAATTTTGTAAAATAAATCTTTAATTTAATGAAATTTTCTTAAAATTATTTAATAGAAATTTTAATAGGATCACAAAACTCATTGGAATTCGGCCCCCAATTATTTTAAATTTTTGATAATTTTCATAAAATTATTAAATTAGCATTTTTTCGATGTTGTACAAAATTTTAGACTTTTAGTATTTGAAATTAAAAAGTGCAAAATATTATCATTTTGATGCTCTATATATAACTTTTAAAATGTTTTAATATTGTTTTCTTAAGTAAAGCTTGCTCTTTAGGGAAATACATGTACTGCTAAAATGAATTTTAATTAGTAATTTATAGGTTTAAAATAATCCTGTATTCCTAATAAAGACGGATAACGCTTAAAACCAAAAATGCAAAACATAACCGAAAAAGCGTAACCGAAAGCAAATTTGGCCATAAATATCATTTCTGCAAATAATATACAATACAATAAGAAACAGAAAATCTTATAAATAATAAATAGAACCAAAACGCAAAAAATGACTAAAATATATAATTATAACTAGTAATATATAGAAAATTTGATTTAATTTTATAAGCAAATTATTGAAATATATTGTCACATATTTTTCTTGATTTGCAAGAAGAACGCTTTTTATTTTCTTATTATTAGTCTAATCTTCATTATTAAATAATAACATGTTATGTAGTTGTATATTGATAATGAAATAACTGGCGAGCATATGAATCAGACTCCAAGGTATGACAAATATTATTATTTGATAGAATGTACAATATTTAAGTAATGGTACAAAATTCTCTAAAAATGCCATAAATGGTATGATTACTTCAATATCGAAATCTATAAAATTAAATAGTTTACTAACTTCAAACTTTCGGGCTTCAGTCGGGCTCGGGCCTAAAATTGTTAACGATTTACTACTTTAATTTGTATAGTTTGAATGTTTTATTAGGCTCTATTGTGTTTTCTTTGAATCCAATTCGAAAGAATTAATCTATAAATAGCTGGAAAAACTAAATAATTATTTGATTTGAATTAGTATTTACATTAATTAAACAATACAAATATCATTTTTAGATTAGTTTTTCAACTTCGCTTTTCGTCCTTCAATTTTAATTTTATATGTTAAGCAAATAAAGATAATTTTTTTAATACCATCACGAAATTAGAACAAGATAAGAATAATATAATGGTATTATTTTTCAAAGTTCAACGCATCTCACGAGGAAAGAAGTTGAGATAATGAACGTGTGTGTATGTTAGATAATTGCGCGCTACACTCGTATATTACTGTATAACTCATAAAAAAGTAATAAATTTGTTCATAAATAATTCATTTAAACTATAATTTTACTATTATTCAATATTGAATATAATTTTCATGCATTTGTAAACTTATGCAAATATTCATGTGAATATAAGGCTAAATTAAATATTAATGTTACTTAGTGTGATAGTAATAAATGAGGAAATCAAGTTAATATTTACATCTAATGCGATATGAATAGCTATCTGTAAAGCTATCGTTAATAGCTATGCATAAAAATTGAAGAAGAAAGCTTCAGAAAATTGTGACTAAACAATAAAGTTTTCGTGTTATTACTTTTATATTATTTATATTATGAAATGTATATATAGAAAAATTTTTAGTTATTTGTAAATTTCATTCTATTAAACTAATATATGACAAAATAAATTTATAATCAAGTGTAGCATAATTTATTGAAAAAAATAATTTGTTAATATAATGAACAGAAAACTATGCAAAGTATTTATTAAGTTTAAATAAAAATTTTTACAATTTAAAAATATTGTTTAATCAATAAAAAAATTAATTCATTAAATTCATTTTAATTATTTTTATTGATTATTGATTTAACTTATAAAGTTGAAGAGAAAAGAAATTTTTTAATAATCAATTTTTAAGAATATTAACATTTATTTGAGCCAATTATTATTACTTATAAATGATATAAAAATTTAATTATATGATGGATGTCAAAAGTTCTGCATTATTCATAAACTTAATAATTTTAATCATTTGTTTAAAAAATTAAATTAAAATCTTATTGTTGTGAAATAATATTTTACAATTTTAGGAAAAATTATAACTTACAAAAAGAATTTATTAATTGGAGCAAACTGTTCAAATTATTATTAAGTCTGCCATCCATTGTTGTTTGAGGTTAACAAAAAGAAATACAAACTTTTAATTAGTCTAACTGTTTATCTACTTGTCTATTAAGTGAAAAGTTGAAATGCATTATATAAACATTATATTATAAGCACGTAAATATTAAATTTGTATTGTTTTAATCATATTATATACTAAATAAATGAATTCAGTTTCTCTGTCAAGTAATCCTACAATACTAAATAGAGCTATTTTTTCTGATATTACCTAACAATATCTAAAAAATTATATAATTAATAGAGAATATTATTGTAATGGATAAGAATTAAAAACGATATTGGATAATAAAATCATAAATAGTTGTTATATTAAACAATATAAAATGTTTTACTACATGTTATAATAGCTATGCACTGGTTAAATATTTCGACAAAATAACTCCTTTCTAATTCATGCGTAATTTTCGTTGGATATTTATTAAGCCAAGTATTCATTTGTTGAAGCATTTTCATTGAATGAAACCTAAAACTAAAATAAACAATAGAAAAAAAATAATATATAAAATTGTGTAATAAATGTTATGAAATAATAGTTAGAAAAAGCAAACGAAAAACCAATAAACGAACGATTAAATGTATATACGAATCAATATAATAGTTACGAAACAAGTAAACAGCAATATATTGAGCGAAATAAAAATTCGACTAATCAGATCGAGAGCCAAAGGATAAATGAGATATTTATGTGAAGCACTTATATTTTTAACCTCGGTTTTCAATAAAGGTTTTAACAGTTTTAATTATTAACGGTCTTAACAATTTTGGTATACTAGTTGGAACTACTTTAATACGGTTAAAACCAGTTTAAGACTGTTTATTACTAGGGTTTTGTCTTATGAATCTTTTATCTGTTTAAACCAGTATTGTTTAAATTTCTTAGTTGTTTTCAATGTATTATCATGTTTAATGGTAAGAAATAACGTCTTAAGCTTGATTTATAAATACTACTATTATCTATTATCAAATAATGCTTAATTAAAGTCAAACTTGTAGAAGCGTTAAACGAAATTGATTTTAATTAGTCCTATGATAAATCTTAGTGTATATGGAAAGAATATAACGTCTTAAGCTTGATATATGAATACTACTATTATTTGTTATCATATATTGGTTAATCATTAATACTAATATTTTTCAAAATTCGAAAGTTCCAATTAATACCCGCAAAATGGAATTTACCTTATTTCTATATTTAGCAAAATTGAAATATTTTAATATTTTATTTATCAAAAAATTAGCCCTTAATTTATCATAAATAAAATTATTTTTCAAAATTCAATAATTCCAATTAATACCCGCAATGTGGAATTTTTCTTATTTCGGTATTAAGCAAAATTGGGAAATTTTTAAATTTTATAAATTCAAAAAATAGCACTTAAGTAATAATTAATAAAAATATTTTTAATAATTCAAAAATTCCAATTAATACTCATATATAGAATTTTTTTTATTTCAGAATTTCCAATTCTCAAATTTTCCCGAACAATAATAAATTCGATTAACTAATTAGAGTAAATTTGCTTTAAGTTATTATAAGTTAGTTATAAATCCTTGAATTAATTAGAATAACTTTGCTTTAAGTTATTATAAGTTAGTAATAAAGCATTGAATTAATTTGATAACTTTGCTTTAAGTTATTATAAGTTAGTTATAAATCATTGGATAACTTTGCTTTAAGTCATTATAAGTTATTATAAGTAATTTCTTAACAATGAGATTATAATATTTAATGCTAGCACTCTTTTTAACTAATTGTCACACTATTAACAATGCTTTTAATATTTCTTTCAAATTTCACACACATTTGATTTACTTAATTAGTTTATTATTTAATTTTATTTACTAATTAATTCAATATTTAAGCGCGAGATTTAGAGCAACAATAAATATATTTATTCTTTTAAATTATTTAACGTAAAATTATATTTAAATACTGTTATACTTAAAAATGAATGCGATTCGCATTTATTCGAAAACCAAAGTGTTTGCTACTAAACGTAAACTTAATATCGAAATGAAAAAATTTATTCATACGAAGAAATGTGTATTTATTATTCAAAAAAAGTTATAGAAGAAATCATAAGTTTAGTTAGCGATGACGAGCAGAGAGCTATTTACTAACGAAATGATCAAAAGCTGATTGAAATTTGTGGTAAATTTCATTCAAAAGTTATGCCGAAAGTTTCAGAAACTAAACTTATGAGTGACCAATGGGTTTTAATGCGTCCATACAACGATAAATTTGCACGAAATTGTTATACGAGTGACTCTCAATGCGTTAAAAAAGGATTTTTTAAATAGATTTTATGTTTTATTTGATTACCAAAATTGTTTCTTAATATTTATTTTCCATGAATAAAATGTTTTATACAAAGTGAGCGTTTTATTAATGTTCGTTCTCTTTCTTGTTTTTATCTAATCAAATGTGTATAAAACTATTAACCAAATGCTTTTAATCCAATTCGGATATTAAATCATAATGATATCTTTAATGTGTTAAAATATTTATCATATTAATTAAATGTTTGAGTAATTTTACTTCTTTTAATTTTCCTATTAAATTTTGTATAACATTTTTTAAGCATTTTTTATATCCTATTTTGCATATATAATAAAGTTGTGCTTTATAAATAATCTCAACCCTTAATGTTGTTATAAAATAATATTAACAAATTTGATAAATCTTTACAAAAAATTATTATCTTGTTTTCTGTTTCATTGGAGTTAACCGCTGGGACCTTAACAAACAAACCCAACCATCTTGAAAAAAAGAAGCAAACCAAACATTTAGGAAAACCATGGATGAAATCAAGTGGTTAATCGAAACAAAATAACTTTATTAATAATGTTTTGCTTTATTCATATTCATTTAATATCTTATCGATTTATTCAGTTTTTCAATTACTTTTATTACTTTTAAATAATCATTTTTTTTGTAAGTAAAAATTAATAAAATAAAAATTTAATAAATAATTTAATAATTTTTAAATAATACTAACATAGAATTGTAATAAAATATAACTATGAATAAGTATTTTGCGAAAATCATTTAGTATGTGAATAAAAACAAGTTTAAATAAGAATTTTTACGTTAAAAATGAGTAATAAACTAAAAACTAATGACAAGATTTTAAATACATATGACTTGAGAGATACTTTCGTTTGCAAATATGATTTATTGAATGATAACATTTATGAGAATATTTGTTAGTTTTTTGATAACTTTAGTGATATGTTCAGTATATTTTATTTTTATTGACTTATGTTCACGAATATTGAATGATTTTTAATACCATTGTGCACAGTTACCATTGCGTAGTCTGTTGAAAATAGTAGGGGATTGAATCATTTCCTATTATAAAAATAGTGTTTTAAAAGTTAATGTTTCAATTTTTTATTAATTTTAATTCTAATTTAAAGTTCAGGGTATTAAAAATACTTTTTGAAATTAAACTTAAGAAGGATTTTCCGTCACAACAAGAATTAAATTAACAATTGATTTTTAAAATTTATTCATATTCATTTCTAAAACATTAATTACATACAAAGATATCGATTTTTTCCATTAAAGGGTACTAATTTAGCAAGATTTGAGCATTTAAATTTAAAAAGAAATTATTAATCATCTATTTAATTTTATATGAATTTTGATCTATAAATAAATTCAGTCATATAATAATAAATATGAAAAATTATCTCTTAAGAGATTAGAATTAAGACAATAATAGTCTTATGTATAACTTTACAAGCATTTAATTTTTCATATCTGTTATTATATGTCAACATAATACAGGTCAATTATGTCTCTAAGAATGTAATATTTAATTATAAAATAATTAAATGAAGTGCAAAAAATTATTTTTAAAAACAAGTAAGTGATTGTGAATAAATTTTTAGTTCCATTATCGAATTAGAGGAACTTGAGATTAGTCCCTGTATTTGGAAGGTAATAAATAGTGATAAAAATTTTGTTTGCCGGTAATGGAACTGTAACGAATATTTTTTGCTAAATGTGCTGGAACGGTAGTTGTTTTTTTTAATTTCCAAAAGTATTAAATCAAAAAATTTTCAATAATTAATTCAGTTATCAAAATAAAAAATTTTAAAAATTATAATTTCTCCCTTTATAAACAAAAAATTATAACATTAAATCCATAAATGATATAAATAAGCTTTAAATTTTTTTTTTGGGGTACGGTAATAAGTAAAACGGTAGTGGAATTGATAAAACACATTGTTTTGGAACTGTAATGGAGTATTTATTTATGTTTTTACGGTAGTGGAACGGTATTGGAAGGGTAATTATTCTAACGTTAATTTTTGGCTAAACTAACACTTATTAAAACACTTTCGGAAGATTTCGTTTTAATTGAATTCATATCCGCATACTTACATTACTAGACTTTAGTTTCTCGAAAGTGTAATATTCGAAAAAAGAATTGTTAATGTTATAAACATTATTGCTGTTTCGCAGTATTTCACTTCGTTATCAGTTAATAACCAACTTTTCTCTTCCTGTAAAATGTTTTCACACGTTGGCCTAGTCTTAGCCATGTGATTAATCATTTTGGTCTGTAACTGCTTTAGACTGTCTATTTTACTATTATAAAGAGTTCGATAGCTGTCTGTTATATTACTAAACAAAATAAAACAAAAAAATATTCTTTTTCCATTCGTTAATTAAGATAATTTGTTACTTTTTAAACAAAAAGTTGGTAATCTTTGCCAAAACCATTCCTAGACTAAAAATATCAGCTGAAGTATCATAGTTTCCTGACTTAACTTCAGGCGCAGTATAATCAGCAGTACCAGTGTCTCTGCTATGTGACATTTCTAGTGTGTCGTGAAGCACAGCGAAACCAAAATCAGCGGTTTTAATGAACCGTCCATTTTCGCCATTTGTTAAGAGAATATTAGCCGGTTTTAAGTCTCTATGAATAATTTGACACGAATGCAAGTATTTCACGCTAGTCAATATTTCTTGGAATATGTTAGATATTACGAACAAATTTATTATATTTGGGGAATTTTTTTCTGATAGTTTTACTACATTTTTCAAGTCCATCGCACATAATTCCATTTGTATGTATAACTGTATGATTTTTTTGTCTGGTTTTTATAGAATTTTTTATTTAATTATTTACAAGAACTTAAATAGATTTTATTTAATACCAGTTTCAAACCAAAATGATTTGTATTGTAATAGATAGTCGTTCTAAACATTTGCAATCTCTTTTAGTTCTATCAACAAATCGTTCAAATTATCAAACTCGATCTCATCTAAAATTTAATAAAAGTATCATTTTATACTCAAATATTATTAATGCAAGTATCATTTGATCAATTGTATACCTGGCTTCACAAATCTTTGCCTTTTAATCGCATATATGTGTTCATCATATTTATGTTTGGCTTTAAATACATCACCAAAACTTCCAAATCCAATCATATCTGTTTCATCGTCAATACTGCAAATGAATTCATTTTTGAATCTTCCGTTTTGATAAAATATTTCATCGACACGTTTTTCGTTAACTATTGTAAGATAAACGAATTCAAATATATTTTAAAATATTTTATAGCTCAAATTGAATCCAAATGAGCTATTGAATTTGACATGTCTGTATTTAAGTATGTCTGTGTGGACCGGTCTTTATATTTATTAAGGGATATTTTCTATATATTAATAAAGGGATAGGAGTCTATTTTATGAAGATTGTTGTCTAAATAAATGTAATAAAATGTGAAAAAATGATCCAAAAATGGTAAAAAAATTGTAATAAAAAGTGCTAAAAATCACAAATAATAAACTAAAAATGGACTAAATTTGGTAAAAAAATAAAAAATATTTAAATTTTTATAATAAATATAATTTCAACCAGATAGTCTAAATCTAAAAATTTAGAAATATACAATTAATTTGGATAAAAAAACAAATTTTACATTTATTTTCCCTAAATTTCAATTATTGTTCCCGAATAAAATTTCAGTATAGTATTCTTACTTCAATTTAAACAGATTAAAAATTTTATAGATAGAATTTTTCTGATGATAACTGTTAGTTAAAACAATTTTATTTCTGTTATATAAAAATTAATTATTCATTTGATTAGATAAATTAAAAATAGTTATAAATTAATTTGATTTTAAATAAAACTTAGTTTTTATATTAAATTTATATAAATATAAAATTTATTTTTAAATTAATCTATTTATTACCTTCTATGTTAATTTGTATTTCAGTTTTAGTTTTGTCCTTAAAGTTTTAGTTTAGACTTTCCGTTACTAATTTATTGTCTAGTTAATACCACAATCCGGTTGTATCTAAGATAAAATTGCATGTCGGTCTGGCTAGACTTGACACACAATTGACACAAATCTCAAACAAATTCTTGTAGTCACTCTTGAAGGAATCGTTAACTAATATTTCTTCACAATTTAAAAAGAAAAATTATTGTGCATTTTATTATTTATTTATAGCTTGAAAATTTATTAGTTTTAATTGATATCTACTTATTGATATCAAAATTGAACAGCTCTGTCATAATACTTCCTAAACTAAAAACATCAGTTTTAGTGTCATATTTATTGTCATATTCTATCCTGTATTGTTATGTTCCAATGTTATTCGTATGCGACTCAATAACATAGTTTTGAATTAAAGACAATCCAAAGTCAGCTAATTTAACACGTTTTTCACCATTTATGCATGTAATTAAGATATTTTCCGGTTTGAGGTCTCCGTGAATAATTTGGGGTACAAGATTATGTAAGTATTGGACGCATTGTAATAATTGATAAAAAAGTTTGCAATTATCATTAAATTGTTCTAATGTTATACAGTTTTTAGTGGTATATTTCAATTCTTTTATGTATGTGCGTAATGTCTCCGAGCAAAACTTCATTTGAATATGCAATAAAAATGTATAATTCGGATCGAATAATAAGCTTCTTTGATCCATTAGATCACTTGTAGTTCCAATATAATAATTCATTTCAATCCATGAATCAATATAATTTACAACATAGTTATTATTAAGATTGTCTAAAATTTTAATTTCTTTTAAAATTTCTTTCACTTCATCGTATTTGAATGGAATTTTTTTAATAGCGTAAAAACATCCATCTAATCTAGATTTTGCTGTATATAAAGTAGAAAAAGGCCCATTATGTAGAAAATGTTCACGTTTACTAAATCCTCTTTCAAATCTTCCAGTTTGCAAATATTGACTAATGCTTAAGGTATTATTAATTTGATTTACTAAAGCATTTGTTTTTTTTCTCTAAATGAATAAACAAATCATTAACTTATTGTATAGCTTATTAATAATATATATATAATTACTATTTGTGTTTCTAGAAATACTGTTGAATTGGTTTTCATTATCTCTTAACAAACAATTTTTTCTATTTTCTAATAAATTAAAAATAATTTCTATTCTTTCATATAGATTAATATTTGATGATTCTGTGAATTTATATGCCCATAAATGCGAATCATCCAATATTTTAGCACATGTTGGTCTCATTCTTGGAACTGGTAAGAGACAGTTAAGACACATGTCTTTAATATTCTTATATTTTTCTTGTATAGTATCTTCAACATTATCGGCTTCTCTATGTAAATATATTTTATTTAATTATTTTTAAAATTATTTAGATTTATTTTCAATTATTACAAGTTTAGTTCAATGTTGAACATTTCTCTCACAATAATACCCAAGCTATATATATCTGCTTTGGTGTCATAATAAGTTCCATTAAGTTCTGGTGCTCTATATGTTTTGGTACCAATATATTTGGTGTGTGACTGATCGATAAACATATGATAAGTTGATAAACCAAAGTCAACTATTTTTATGCATCTATTATTATTTCCATTTGTTATCATAATATTCTCTGGCTTTAAATCTCTATGAATTATTGGGTCTTTAAGTGTATGTAAATAATTAACTGATTCTAATATTTGTACTAATATTTCACATGCTATATTAAAATTATTTGTTTTAATTGAATTTTTCGACTTTTCAACTAATTTTTTGATTATTTTATTTAGAGTAATAGTGCATAATTCGGTTTGAATATGAAGAACTAAATCATTTTTTGGATTAAACAATAAACTTTGCGGATCTATAAGCTTTCGTTGAGAATCCTGCATATTAAGGTAGTAATTTGTTTCTACCCAACTATCAATATATTCTACCACATAATCCTTGTTAAGTTTAGTCAAAACTTCAATTTCTTTTAATGTTTTATTTTGATCTTTTGATTCAAATGGAATTTTCTTAATTGCGCTTCGTTTGTTGTCATTTATTGATTTCACTTCGAAAACGGTAGAAAATCCTCCTTTTCCTAATATGCTAATTTCTGTAAATTCTTTTTTATATCTACTAAACATTTTCCTAAAAAATAAAATATATTTTAATTACTAATTTTAAAGAAACTTATTTTTGAAACTATTAATTTGTTATAACTTAAAATTAAAATTTAAATATACATAATGTTTTATTTATCAATTATTTTTAATTGTTTACATTATGATTCTTAAATAAAAATATATAACATTTTTAGCATAAAAATTACTATTTTTAAAAGCGTTATGAGATCGCAATAATCATTTTAATATCAAACAACATATAATCAATGTATATCATAAAAGCTTGTTGAACCTAGGCATTAATTTTATCCTTCTGAAAGTTTGAGTAGAAATTATTTTATGTTTAACCTTAGAAATAACAAGATTAAACATAAAATTAGGAAAATTTATTAAGGAAAATTTTGTTTATATTTATTATATGATTTTAGTATTCTTTATACTTATTTGATGTTTTTATGACTTCTTTATGTATATAAATGGATTTTAAGTTTCTTTATATTAATTTAGTGATTTAATAAAAAAATTCCTATAATAATAAAAATCTTTACAAGATTGCCTTCTATATATTTTAAAAAAATTAAAATTCATTAAAAATAGTCTATTAGATTATATAAAATTAAAATAAATATAATAATATGAAAAACAATATTGAAAAACATAAATTTTTAAAATAATATATTTGAATGAAAATGAATTGCATCATCCGCAAATGGATAATAATATCGAAAAATAACTAAGTAGAATCAGATCTGTCACTAATGTCTAATAATATCAAATAATAATTAAATCATTAATTTTCTATAATATCAAAAAATAGAAAGTTGAACGTGCAAAAAAAATAACAAAATATCACACTAAAAAGTTAGATATTATGACCGTATCAATCATATTTTATTATGTAAGTTAGTAGAGGAATGGTGACTAAAATTTTGCTTATGTGCCATCTGTAAGCTGACTTCTGTGCATTGATTAAAAATTCTGCCACAAGTACTTAATGTGAAAGTTAGCTAACCATACAAATTGAGGGTTACAAATATGATTATTTTTATAATGCATTGATTTTAATCAAATTTTATGTTATTATCTGTATTTTGCTCAATTTTATAAGAACAATTCTTAAAATAAATAAATGTAAAATTTAATTAATTTTTTTTACATATAATTATATTTCAAGTAGAAGTTTTATAAAAATTATAAGGTTTTTGTAAAATGGAGCTTAAAATATAATATTTAAGATTTAATTGTAATCGTATAAACTAAGATTTTGTAAGAAATCTAATTAATCTTAAATTAACATTTTCTTATAAATAAAATAGAAAAACGGTACAATAAATTTATTAAACAACTTAATTAGTTAGTTTCAATTTATTAAAAAACTTACTTTTATTTCAAAGTTTTAATTAATGTAATAATTTATTTCTTCAACAATTCGATAAAATGCAACAAACGACATGAATTATTATTAATAACTTAAAACGTACTTTCAGAAATGTTGCATGTTTTTAACTTAATAAAATGGCGTTTCATTAAAACAACTGTATAACAATATTACTGTTTAGCAATTATCGCAAAATATAGCAGGAAAACTGTTTTATCGCACGTAACTAAGCATTATTTATCGCATTAAAATGCAATATATAAACTCTTATATTATACGCTTATACTTTGAGATTTTGAAAAGCAATTTAAAGGTTATTACAATATTGATTTAACCTATAACAGTTTTTATAATTTTTTATGGGTAATGTTAGCCAAATGTTTACATATTATTATTTGCATGATTTCAAAAGGGGATCTGTAACACGATTTATCCACTCTAAAAGTTTAAAACTCGATTTCCTTTACTAAAAATTTTAGATTTCATATACTAATAATAATCGAAACTAGAGAAAACGAGGCTCGGAAGCTCGATGCGCATATACATTAACTGAAATAAACAAGACTTAAATCGATAAAATTACCAGAACTCAACCCGAGGAGATTTTGGATATAATTTCATTCTTCACTAATAATAGGGGTCAGTCACAAATATTAAGGGCATAGATTTAATTCCAGCACAAGAGCCTATAGATAAACAAAGCCCGCAGTCTTATGGTACTTAAGGACTTGATGTCTTAACGGGTTCAGGTTTGGCAGAAAATAAAACTTGTCCTTTCAGATTCTGGTCACAAAACGGTTTTTAGATCCCAAGTTCTAGTCCTGAGTTCCTTAACAACTATCTAAAACCCGGACTTTATTCATCTATACAATAGCCATATATCATATAATGCAGTCATCGATGATAAGGTGTTAACTAAATTTATAAGAAATGAGCAGGAATTAGACCAAAATACGCATTTTTTGTTACTGAAAATCCTTAGTTTTTAATATTATTATATCAGTTAATTTAACTGTAATCAAAATATTATCAGCGTATACAAAATTAAGATCAAGATCTCCCAAGAAAAGATACATCACTTACTTTAAATCAGTCATATCCATTATCCTCAAAAATTGAAAAAATGATACTTTAAAAATTATAGGTAAAATTATTTTAAACATTTTTGCTATAATGTCATAAAATTGTCCTCAAAACCGATGAGGTTTTGTGACCAATTAAATTTGGGTCAAAACATCAGAGAAATAATCCTTTTTCTGAATAACCCTGTAATTTATATTTATCATCTTTTTCATTCCTGTAATTACACTTTTTTAACTCTTGAGTTTAACGTCTCTAGCGATAACTTAGTATTTTTTGATAAAAAAATAAATAAAAGTTTAATGTATTTTATTTATATATATATATATATATTAATTTTAACTTAATATTTATAATTTATAAACTAATATGTAACTTTCATATTATGGTTTATGTATTTAATATTTTTTAAAATTTCTAAAGCCATTCACATAAAAAATACATACATTTTTGGATAAACTTTAAATATCTGTTTTGTTTAACCTATTATTAATAAAAGTTTTAACTTATAATATTTTATGGCTATTATCTGTTGTCTTCTGTTGTAAATGTATTATTTAAAAGTAATTTAAACTAATTTGTGTTTGCGTTTGTGACAATTGTTGTAAATAATTGTATTTTTATCACAAATGTTAACTGCAAATAACAACACATTCTGACGTCATTTTATTGAATAACACGGAAACTATACAGAAATGAGTATTGATTTAAAACTAATATTTATCATATATTTCTATTCACTATTAATCATATTATGGCGCAGTTTAATAAGTGGTCAAACATGTTAACAAGTAATGAGTACGACATTAAGACTGAAGAACTGTGGTCGTCATCGCATTCCGGTTCAGAGTCTAATCATGGATCAGATAATATAAGGTTTGTTCGCGTGAATCGCATTGTATTTGTTAAGAATAGTGAAGAATATTACAAAAAGACGTGAACGTAATAACTCAGCGGTGGAACGATCGAGAAAAAAGACTAAAATATTAGAACAGAACAGTTTGGTTCAAATGAGTAAATTGAAGAAAGAGAATGATATGCTCGAAGACAAAGTGAAGACATTGTCAATGGAGCTAAATTTTTAAAAAGAACATAAACTCCAATTTTCATAATAATGTCAAATCTTTTGATAATCACATTAATAATGACGAACATAAAGTACCATTTAATTATGATATTAACAACTATTAAAATATCAAAACACATTATTACTTTTTTTGTCAAATTCTTGTATTATTCTACAAATGATGTAAAATAAAAATAGAAATTATTTTTATTAAAAATGACAGCATTGATCCAATCCACTCAAAACGACATGTTGTATGGCTATTGTAGAGCAATGCATATTCCCTAATAATTTGCTTTTGACTATTAGTAGTGATTGCAGTTTAAAGCCTCTGGAGCATAAACCTGAGCCTAAATCTCAAGCTTGGACTCAAACTAGTATTCGGATTTTGGCAAGAGGCTAGGGCTTTAAGTTTAATAAGTTAGAAAAAGTTAAATGCTATATTGATTTCTTTCAATTTTAAAAACTTATTTTAGAACTTTGTGATGAAATTTGATTTGGTTAACCAAAATTTGTGTATATTTTGGGTTTTGGTAGGGCAACCTTCTCTCCATAAAAATTCTTATTTAAGTTAAATCAAACCGATTGTAAAACAAACGTTTTTAACCCACACGTGAACATCTTTAAAATTATATTATCATTAAATTTTTAACAAACAAATAAATATCGCATCGCAGAAGTATTTTGATCGATGTTTTGGATCGCAAAATAAAAAAGTTTGCAAAACACTGGTTTATGCTATGCCTCATAATATGTCATACTTAATATATATGAAATTTTGTATTTCTTTCGTTTATAAAGTTTTCAAAATTAATAAGCAAAATTTTTTCTTTATTATCAAAGATGACTAAATATAGCTTTTTTAGTAACAAAAAAATCGATAAACTGTAATTGAAAATTTCTTTATTTACATAAAATTAGTTGATAAAAAGAAGGAAGAGCAATGTGTCAAAATTATTTATTATATGTTAAGCAATAATCTTAAATTTTTATAAATTCATTAAATTAAATTAAAACAAAACAATACATAGCTTATAATATAAATTTGTATATATAGAATTTCATTGCGATAATTAATGCTTACTTACGTGCAATAGAAAATAATTTATCTTTAACTTTGAACACAATTGCTTAACAGACAATTAGATATACAGTTAGACTAATTAAAAACTTATATTTTCAAATACTAATCACAAACAATATTGACTGACAATCAGTGTTATAATAACAATAATTAATCAGTTTATTCAAACTGATTAATGAAATAATAGAGTGAATATAAATCATTAATGACACGATTTGACTTATCGGTAAGTTTTTAATGAATTAACAATATTTATGAATCGTTGTTCGCTATTTTCGTTGTATTTAATCAAATATTAATTATTATTGATAAATTAAAATAATTTAATTTTTAGATCATATTGTAAAAATAAAGTGTAATAATAAATATATTATACGGTAAATACTATACTAAATTTGTAATTTATATAATAACTAAATGTGTTATCTATAAAAAAAATAGATTCCTTGACATTTTATATTTCTTATTTTCCCTCTACATTAGTTTAAGTTATGTTTAATAAAAAAACAAAATCAAGCATTCCTATGAGATAATATTAATAAATAGCTCATTTGATTCACATCTCATAGGCATACTTAGCGCAAAATATTATTTATAATTTTTAATAATTAGCAGAAAAGTATACTCAATCCAAATATTAAATATAACAATAAATTTGATGCGTAAGAAAACAGCCCATACAGGTTTTATAAATTAGAATAATAGTGGTTTTAGTATTCGCATTGTTAGTAATGAGAGCTGGAGCTGATGGAGCTGAGCTAGCTGCAGCTCGAGCTGAAATTCAGCTATTGTTTTAGATTTTTAGAGCTGCGAAAATCAGCTCAGCTCACCAAGGATTAGCTCAAGCTCAGCTCTGCTTTCAGCTCAAGCTCGGTATTAGAGTAGTAAATCGTTAAAATTTTTAAGCCCGAGCCCGACAAAAGCCCGACAGTTTAAAGTTAGGCCCGGCCCGAGCCCGATTATTTCAAAAAATCTAAAGCCCGGCCCGATTGGGCCCGATTCAATCAATTACGTACAAAAATATTTTATTAAAAATTCGTCAAAATATG
>JAQGAW010000875.1:0-23267 GCA_034698025.1 Phthiracarus crinitus
CCGTCCCCACATCTTCCTATCAAACCCTTCTCTACATCTCCCTATCAAACCCGTCCCCACATCTCCATATCAAACCCGTCCCCACATCTCCCTATCAAACCTGTCTCCACATCTCCCTATTAAACCCGTCCCCACATCTTCCTATCAAACCCTTCTCTACATCTCCCTATCAAACCCGTCCCCACATCTCCATATCAAACCCTTCTCTACATCTCCCTATCAAACCCGTCCCCACATCTCCCTATCAAACCTGTCTCCACATCTCCCTATTAAACCCGTCCCCACATCTCCCTATCAAACCCGTCCCACATCTCCCTATCAAACCCGTCCCCACATCTCCCTATTAAACCCGTCCCACATCTCCCTATCAAACCCGTCCCACATCCCCCTATCAAACCCGTGCCCACATCTCCCTATCAAACCTTATAGCAATCAGACCACTATTACATTATGTATTATTATTTTTTATACCAATTAATTTTCTAAGCTCATAACTAGATTCGACACATTTGTAATTTTCAAATTAATTTATAAATATTTTATATTTTATGTTAGAGTAAGCAATATAAAAAATATTTATCATGTATTAAAATAATAATTCAATTAATTTTTCGAAACCTTTATTTTATTTACTTTAAAGTTATTAAAAAATAACATAATATTTAGGAACTATTTTTTGTAAATTTTGCATTTTATTTTTTTTTACCATTTATTGTGTAATTTATTCGAAATTATAAATGTAAACAATTACTTAATTTAATAAAAATATCAAACCTTTTGTTGTATAAAAATTGTTTAAAACATTTAATGTGCTTCGTATCACTGATTGCACCATACAATCAATTTCAATCATGAGACTTATATTGTGTTCAATTTTCGATCGGAAACATAACAAAAGCTGAGTAATTATAAAATTATTTTGTAACAAAAAAGTAAACATTTGAATCTCTATATAAATATCAAAAAATTTAATGGAAAAAATTAATTGATTTACGTTTGAAGAAAAGGAATTACAAAAAATTCAATTAAAATGCAATTAATAGTATTTATTTTGTTAGTCATAATAATATTAATAGAAAGTGCTTTATCCACACAAAATGGTAAGATAAATGAAGAAAGGCCTACAAATAAAAAGTTATTGCCTATAAATCTAGTTTCGCAAAAATGGATAATCGCTGATAAGAATTTCAATATTCAAATGTGTGGCGATTCCACTATTTCTGGACATGTCAGCTATGATACCACTCTATTAAAAAAAATAAATGACTGCAATGTTTATGGAGAGAGAAAAGTATTTATTGAAATTAATAATTCAAGTTTAACTTTTGAGCTTAAAAATAAAAATAATATTTTTTCAAGCTTTACAATGGAAGTTCGGCACACGATATATGCAAACATATATTATTTGGTGATTCGGAAGCAAACTTATCTCAATTTTTGTTTGACATGAAGTGTAATAAATCTTACAGAGGATTAGATCGAAACGTTAGTCGTAAGCTTTAATTTCGATAAAAATTTAAACTGAAAATGTTTGTTTAATTAGCACTTCTATACTGAATGTATTCAACAATTAAAAAGAAATGACACAAAAACATATCAACAGCAAAATTACGATTATTTGCACGAAGGTATCAGACTATTTGCAAACAGAACAGTATGTTATTTCAATTATAAATACGTATAAAAAAAATTTACAATTGTTAATTATTAAATATTAATATAAACAGTAATAGCACATTCTATTTCTTATTAATTAAATTGCGTTTTAGTTAGATTTGAACAAATCTTTTCGTTTTCCAAAAGTTTTCAATAATAATTAGACTTTCAAATCTAAAAAAATATTCAAACCGAGCCCATTAGTTTGAGGCCCGGCCCCGATAGAACCCGACATTTTTTAAAACAGTTTCCTCCCTATTATGGTCGCTAAAATCATGTTCGCTCTGAGTTCTGATCAATTAATATTATTTTTCGCTCTAAACTTCATTTTATTTCACACTCAAATGATAAATATTATTTGTTTAATAAACTTTAAAATCGTTCTTTTAAGCCCAACATTTTTTCATTTAAGCCCGAATTTATTTTATAAATTATTCATAATTTGTTATGTATTTTATTCGTAATCAGTTTTACCATTCATTAGTTTAAACCATTTATTCGATTAAACATTTATTCGTTTTAATTCGATAATAATAGTTAACAATAATAATGATAATAATTGAGTTTGAATTGATTTATGTTATCAGTTAATACTGAATCAATGGTTACAAAAACATGCCTGAATTTATATTGAAAAATGAGTTGAATTTTATATTTTAATGTTATCGCGTTTACGACGGAAACTCAACTGAGTTTTCAATTATATTTTAATGCATAACGTATTGAAAAATACGTTATGAAAACGTTTGGAAATAGTAGTCACTAATGTGACATAAATGATGTCACGACAAATTAATCTGAAAACAAAGGTTTCTCTTAACCTTATAGAGTTAGTGCACAATTATAACGATTTACTAATAATTAATGTTTGCTATCCGCTTTGCAGACTTGCTTGTTATCCGTAAAAAATCTAAACATGGAACAAATAAGTAAGTAAAAGTAGAATTTACATTTCAAAAATGAAAATTTATAAAGTGATTTAAAGAGATTTTCAAGACAAACTAATTACCCTAATTACCCAACAATAGCCCGCACCCAATAATTTAGGCAAAAAGTAATTTTATTTCTTGTATACCCCTCACTCCATGTATAGCCCGCACTTCGTTTATAACTCGCATATATAAAGTATGACAAATATTTAAACCTGAAATATTGTAAATACTAATGAAAATAACGTGTATCGTGTAAATAATTTGCATTTTTATTATCAATTTTAATTAAAAATACAACTTGTTCCAAAATGTTCAAACTAAGCGCTTCATAAACAGCGTAATTCAAATTTTATGTTTTCACTTTATATCAAACTAAATAAAATACTTTCAGAAAACTTTTTCGTGTATAGTCCGCACACTCAAATTTTTGATAAAATTGACTTTTTTATTGTATTGCCCGCGGGCTATTGTTGGGTAATTAGGGTAATCATTTATTTAGTTTATAGGATATTTTTGTTCTTAATTTAACCCATATTTTAGGTACTCTTAGATATTCACAATTCAAGTACAGGAAACTTATAGACTTTTACGGCGACGCTCTTTGTAGTGCTTCGCAACAGCAGTTAACCATCACACAAAAAATTGACAGATTTAACAATTTTACGAAATGCTATCAAATTCTTAATAGCCATTGTTACGCAAAATTACAAGTTTCGCTCGATATTCATGAATACCAGTATTACCAGAATGGGTTTGTTAGTAGTCTTAAGCAACAATCATTATATTGCACTCGAAGAGATTACATTGGACCCCATTTGGTACTCATATAACCATTGAACAATTAATATGAATGACTAATTTAATAATTATAGATCATTACGACGTGTGAAACCGAACAGTTCTCTAATATAATGATTAAGGAATACTACAAAACAAATTCGCAAAGATTGGACGCGCTTTTGGTAAGCATATCTCGATTGCAATTTATGTTTTGCCTGCACTTAATTTTAAATAACGAAAGTAACCGTTTGTTCACGTAAATAGAACTGCGAACGCGCGGCTTTAATTGCGAATCAAAATCAAAGGGTAATATTACCGACCGAACAGACTATGCGACAAGAGTTTAATGAGATGATGCAAAATGAGAAAAAATTCTTAAATCGTATTTCAAATAATTCTAAAGTTTAAGTATTTTTCAAATCTAAATGATTTGCTGATTTATATGAATAAGTTTTCTTGCTATTTATATATAGTATACCTGTTTGTTTCACTCATAGTCAACACACAATACAGTAGTACTTTTTTTATTTAGTTTGTGTGTCAATCATAAAAGCATTTATTAATATCGGATATTTATTATTGGATGCAAATATTTTTATTGCAATTTATTAATTCGGATGCGATAAACAGTCAATGAATACAGTTATGTGTAAGGATAGGATTTTCCTGGATAATCCCGTATTTTTTCGTTAATCATATAACCGGGAGATTAAAATATAAACTTCTATTAAATCTAACGAATCAATTAAAAGTTGTTTTGTTTTCCTGATTTTATCAATTTATAGAAATAATCCCGGATATACGAAAATATTTAAAATCTTCCCATTTTCACAACATTTAGCAACAATTTCATTCAAGCAGTGATTGATTTCAATATAAACTATTGATTGGGTCGTAAATTGTAAGTGTTCTTTGAAAATAGTTTCAAAATTATTAACTATTTTTATTACTGTATGCTTACTATAGAAATGTCATTAGTTTGTTAAATGTTTTGAATGAAACTTTATATTGTTTTTAATAATTTTTTTATAAAATTTACTTTAATATTTCCCGGAACCATTCCCTCTTTTGGTGCATTTTTGTTACCGTTTTCCTCCCGTTTAAATCACTTTTTATTCCCGGAAAATCCAATCACTAGTTATGTGAAAAAACAAACGAAACAGTTTTTTGTTTTATTTTTTTAGTTTTGATAAAAACATTTGTTTTTAGCGAATTAAATCGAAAATGATAATAATAATTATAATAATTAATTAACAATTCTCTAATACTATAATACATTTAAAATTTGTGTTTTGTTGTGTTGATTGCTATTATTAAAACCAATTTTATTATAAACGAAAAATGTATTTAAAAATTATTAAGATATGGCTCCGCTTGATATCAATCTATAAGAAATTAAGATTTTATTACGAAAAAATCAAATTTAAGCAAATATAATGTCATACTCGGTATCGCAAGACAACACATTACGCGCAGACTTAGCACTAGTCATCATATTAATAACACCCGAATTATCGATTTCCAGATCGGATATGCAGCCAATAAATCCGTGCATATATCGGTCGGCAGTCATTAGCGAATAGTTGGGAACACCACCGATATATATGTCACCGATAGTGTTGAGCATTTGCAATCCGCCCGACGATTCGCCTAAACTCTTCTTGCCATCGATTTCTAGACTTCCGTCTTTTCCTCTCCTCTTAACCATCACTTCGTGATGCAGACCGTCATTCACTTTAACGCTCGAACGTATAACCGCTGTTCCGCTTCCGAGTTCGAAACTGAACTCAAGTTTTCCATCGACCAAAGCGATCGCTAAAAAGTCTTTACCCAAAGCACTATTATCAGTTCCCTGGCCTTGAAAAAAAATTAGTCCATCGTCTTCGTCGGTCAAAATCGTGAATTTGATCATTTCGTCTGCGAGGCTGGAAGTGTGCGGCAAATAATCGCTTCCAAACGTTAAGAAGCCGTCACCCGATAGTTTAATCGCTTCAGGATTAATGAACTCTTCGCGATCGCTACAAAATTCTCCCTTAAATCCAAGATTGCAGTGACATTTGAACGCATTTGTGTCCATATTCTCGCAAAACGCTCCGTTTTTGCATGGTTTGCTTATCTCGCAAATACCGTTCAATCGTTCGCAAAATTTACCTAAAAATTAGATTTAACAAAATAAAGTGAGATTTTATAATAATAATATATAAGCGCATAACGAACCACTAAAATTGTGAGCACACGTGCACTCGAATTCGTTAAGACCAGTATCTCTGCAAACACCTCTATTAAGACACGGCGATCGCTGACACGGAGACATACTTCCACAATCGGCAACATTTGCGGCGTCAATCACTGAATTCACTAAATCCATTTCAATGCTATTTACTTCGATCTATGTTTAAGATTCAACCGTAAATAACATGAATTACATTACCTATTTTCAAATTATTATGCTTACATGACCCACACAACCATCAAATCCATGCGATATATCAGCCAATGGCGATATAGTGACTTGTTGTCTATCATAGCCACCAATATATAGCGGTAATCTTAAATTTAGACCACGAGTATGACCCGGCGATTCTCCAGTTACGGGAGCGCTGCCACCAACGATAAGAGATCCGTGTCTTAGATCTCTATGGGCAGCGATGCTCACCCACTGGTCTGTGTGGAGCCGTTCTGGACTTCTTAATATAGCGGGACCCGAACCAGTATCAAACCGAAACTCAATGCTACCGTTTTTAATCGCTAAAGACGTGAAGTCTCCCTGACCGTCATAACTCTGCGCGCTATACATCAGTAGACTGTCTTCAAGATTTTTTGGTTTCACTTTCATATTGAGATTCATTTTTCTCAACGTGTCTCTGGGCGTTGGATACGCCACATATGCGTCATCCGCGAGTGCCGGTTCCAGAATCACTATTTCCTTTTCGCAGCGAATACCAATTTTACCGAACGGGCAGTAACACTGAAAACCGCCGCCGGGTTTATTAACGCATCGTCCAGTACCACAAACGCCTTGATAGCAAGAATCGCCGATTTTCTCGCAATCCTGTCCCGAAAAACCTGCCGCACAAATACACTTATAGCCGAATGGACTCAAAGCTGCCTCTTGACACACACCTCCGTTATCGCACGGATTGTTAGCGCATGTCTCACAATTGGTCACTGCAGTAGATTCTGCGTCTTTCACCAACTCGTGAACAACATTTCCCACTTTGAACACACTAATACAACCAACAAAACCCGTTTCAAACCCGCTTTGCTTATTTATCTTTGAGAAGTCGGGCACAGCTCCGATATAAAGCGGTTCCAATAAATCTAAGCCGAGAAACCTTCCAGCGGTCGAACCGCTGATCTCGTTTTCGTCATTCACTTGCAGAACGCCATCCTTTTTATTTCTACTAAACTTGACTGTATGCCACTTTTTCACTTCAACTGGTTTTTCGCTTCTGAGCGTCACTACACCAGAGCCTAACTCGTACCTGAACTCAACGAAACCATCCCTAAGGCCTAGCGATATAAAGTCACCGGAATTCGGTATTTGCCCGTTGTATAGTATCAGTCCGTTTGGATTTTCGGGTCTGAAAGAAATTTCGACGCTGAACGCCAGATAAGCGTCTGGTAATGTAGGCATTGTCATGTATGAGAGCGGAGATTGAGAGAAGTGCGGAACAACTCCGGTCACGACGAGAACAGTTGGGATGTCAATGGTTACGTAATTTGATTTGGCAGTGCATATGTACGTTCCCGAGTCCTGACCTCTAATGTTTGGAATAGTTATCACACCATCATCGGTGGTCGTAGCGTCTGATGGCAGTGCTTCGCCTTGTTTTGTCCACGTGTACGCTATCGGCGATTCAAGCGTTGTTTGACAATCCATCACTACTGTTGAGCCGAATGGTGCTGTGCGTGTCTCAACTGTTTCCGGTAAATATGTTGGAACCACTATATGGGAGAATATTTTCATGTGATTATTCTACTAATTTATGAAAGTTTAGACATTAGTTCATATTTTCGGGAAAATAATTCTTACTCAGAAATCCAAAAACAGTGATATTATTAGTGAAAAAATAAATGTATATTAAAAAACATTAATATTGAAATAATCTAAGAGTTAAAGCATACCCTGAATAGCAAGAACATAATCACTATTATAAGAACCGGCGTATGTGTCGGCAGTGCATCTAAGAATATATTAATTGCACTAAATTAGTTAAATCGCTATGAGATCAACGAATTAAAACAATTGATATTTTGGAAATGAGTTTATAAACCGATAAACGCCGCCATTCTCGGGCTTCACTCCGTTCACTACGAGAATCGCGCCGCGTATTATGATATTGTCAGGAAACGGTGCCTCTTCTCCCAGACGTTTCCATTCGATACGCGAAGACGGATCTCCTGATACTTGACACTGAAGCGTTAACTGATCGCCCAAATATATGATTTCTTTACTTGCGATCACTTTCACATCGAGTGTTGGAATCGCTAATTTATTGTTTAAATAAGAAATCAATTAAATTAACTTTTAAGATGCTATTATTAAAAATTATTCCAAACGAAAAAATTGGAGGTATGAGACAACAAAAAATGAAATCGAAAATAATATATATATATATATATATATATACCGACGCAGTCTATTTCGTCTGAATAGTCAGCGCAGTCATATTGTTTGTTGCACTGTAAGCTTTTGGTAATACAGGTTCCGTCTTGACATCGAAACTGAGTGCTATCGCATTCAACTACAGCTTCTTTTCATAATAATTTAATGCATTCAACCAAACAAAACATAAAAAATGATAAAATAATACTTTTTAAACGCAAAAAAATAGTTTAACTTGAAATCAATTACTCTGATAAAAAAACTGATGCAATAAGTAAGTCGACAGTTCATACCTCTGACATTAAGCACAACAAAGTCTCGAGATATGGGTCCGAGTCGAGAGAACGCGGTGCATATATATCTGCCAGCATTGTCCAAACGCACTGTTCTTATCCATAATTTATTACTGATTTCGCGCGAATTATCGGGCAAATCATCGCCATCTTTAGTCCATCGAACAGTTGGCGGCGGAGAACCAGCGAACTGACAGCTTAGCTCAATATTCGATCCAACAAAAGCAATCTCTTCTTTCCGCAGCACATCCTTAAACCCAGAATCTTCGTCATCGACTATAATCTCTGCAACGCCTTCAGCCTTTCCAGCGGCGTTGACAGCAGTGCATAAATATCTGCCGGCGTCTGACAACTGAATGCCTCTAAAGTCTAATCTACCGGATTGTGTATTAGCACTATTGGGAAGTGTGGCGCCAATTCTACTCCAATCGATAGTGATTGGTTGATCGCCAGACGCTATACAGTCTATAACTACGGTATCGCCAGGTCTGGCTGATTGTCGCGGAGGGTGTAATTGGATTCTAGGCGGTGCTGCCATGTCATACATTTTCAATGGAAAATAATAGCAAATGAAAAATTTTATTAAATTGAGAAACATTTTAAGATCATTCAATAAAAAACAATATAACGATAAATTCAAAAAAAAACTTCAAAATAATGCATAGAACAGTGAAAATAAAACAAAGAAAATAAGATAAACGATTAATGAAGAGTTAGTAAAGATGGTGTTGAGTTACCTCTTGCCCAAATACCTTGCGGTAAGCAATGCAAGTAGTATTATAATGAGTGAAGAAAGCAATATGACAATGACGGCTGTGTCAATCAACTTACCGACCACTGCCAGTCTGGTTCTCGCCTCAAACATTTGCGTATCGCCATTGATGTATCCGAGACACTGGTACTCTCCACTGTCTTCCGGTTTCACGTCAAAAATGTGTAAAACTCCGTTATCGACTCCGGACTGCGCGGGCATTGACAGGTTTCCGAGTCGAGCCCAACGCAACTCAACCGGACGCTCGGTTCCCCTCACGAAACAACGCATCTCCGCTCGACTTCCCGCAACTACAGTAACAACTCTATCCTCGACAACAATTTCAGGCACAACAAAGTCCTGTCCGCTCTCTTCCTCAACCAAAACCTGAATGCGTTCTTCAGTGGTTCCAAGCGGTGATGTGCACGTACACACGTAAGTGCCAGCATCTGAAGCACTAATACGCTGTATCTCTAGTATAGCCACGCCTTCCTTCTCTTCAATTGGAACCGTTTGTGCCACACTGTATGGCTGCTGATGCTTACGCCACACAACGTTCGGTTTGGGATCTCCTTCTGCCACACACTCCAGTCTTAGTTTATCGTTTGGTCTTATTCGGTACGGATTGGTTTGGATAATGCGAGCCACAGGTGCGCCCTGAATGCGCAGAACCGCCTGAGCGGTGATTCTTCCGGCAATATTTTCTGCGGTGCATACGTATGTTCCCTCTTCATCACTGGTCACGCGAATGAACCGAATCACTCCATTGTCCAAAATCTCGGTGCTTGTGGTGAACGGACTTCCGTCGCTTCTTCTCCACTCCGTTACCGGCGATGGAACGCCAGCTATAACTCGACATTGAAATAATGCGCTGAAAATATTTGAGTAAAATCATTAATAATTAAATAGATTATAAGTTTTTAATTTGGATATACCTTTGAGCTCGAGATACAACAATAGACGATTCCGGATAGAGTTCGATCGCAGGTATTTCTCTGCGCTCTATTTCTACGATCGCCGAACTTTGTGCCGAACCTTCGCGATTATCGGCTCTACAGACATACAGACCTCTGTCGTCTTGCACTGCGCTATCGATAACAAGCGTATCGCCATTCGCCTTATGTCTGGACGGATCTAACTCTCCGCCAACCTTTTGCCAGGTTATCGTTGGAATAGGATTACCACTGGTGACACATCGCAGTTCTCCGCTCTGTCCCTGAACTATAGTTTGTCGCTCAGGCTCTACTTTGGCAGTGGGTATAGCGCGAGACGACTCAATACTGAGTCTTGATTGAGACTGACTCGTGCCATAAATGTTACGCGCTGTGCATGTGTACAGTCCCTGATGAGATTCGGTGACGTGAGATAATACTAGCAGTCCTCCAATTTGACGCGAGTCCTCAGGCATCGCTCCGCCAGAAAAACTCCACTTAACATCCGGTAACGGATTACCGGTCACTTGACACTCGAATCGAACAGTTTCTCCTCTTCTCGATTCCACATTAACCGGCGATACAGTGACGTGCGGTTTGTCGCCGATATCTGGACGCTCTTCGCCCTTAACGAACAGTATGGTTCGTATTGAGTCAGTTCCCGCAGAATTACTTGCGTGACACCAGTACTCCGATTCGTCACTCTTTCGCGCCACTGGTATGCGAAACACTCCGTTAAGGAATGTTGAGCTCGGGTTTAGTAATTCGTTACGACCGCCCGTCCAATTCAATTTTGGCGGCGGATAACCTTCGGCTATACATCGAAACTCGACCGCTTCGCCCACATTCACCTCTTGATAGTACGGTTCGATTCTAACTCTGGGAACAGCCGGTTGATCGCCGGTCTCCACAATCAGTGAAGCTCTCTCTTGTGCCACACTCTGTAAGTCAGAACCCGTGCAGATATAGACACCACTATATTCGGGCCTAACGTCAGGTATAGTCAGTATTCCACTCGCTTCTGTTGATCGTGTTGGCAGTGAACCGCTTTCTTTGGTCCAAACTAAGTTGTATGTAACCTAAAAGTTTTAAATAATTAATACTATTTCTAATTTCTAACAAATTTTGAACATATATCATACATCGCTGACTTGACTGACACCAGTGCAACGGAAAGTGATAGTCGCGCCGACGGGAACGCGTTGGACAGTGGGCTCATCGATACGAACTCTAATCGTTGGTCCCGTTATGCTCGTCAGTTCACATCTGCTTCCCGGTTGTAGTGGATTACCGCGATAGCCATATGCACATCTAAATTTGATTAATATATACGGTAAATATTTAAAAACATAATACACAAATAAATATTAATTGTTCGCAAACCGTTCGCAATTCCTTCCCGCATAACCAGCGGCGCACGCGTTACACGTTGGCTGACCATCAGAATCGTATCGACATGTGGGCGAAAAACTATTCGACGCTATAGTCAGAGGACACGGACATCGTTTGCAGTCATCGGGCGTTCCTCTGGTGGCGTCTCCGTAGTAACCATCAGCGCAATACTCGCAACTGTCGCCAATAGTATTGTGACGACATTGCTATTATTAGATATTACGTCAGTCAACAGTTATTAAATTCATATTACAATCAATATCGAGATTTCTTACAACACAATATCCAGTATTTGGATCACAGGTTTCGGAATGAGAGTTGCAGTTACAACGCGTGCATCTGCTATAGCCTGGAGATGTGGTGTCACGTATATAACCAGAAGCGCATTCTTCGCACGACAATCCAATATAGCCTTAAAAGCAATACAGTGTTTCATATAATGTCAATTCGTTTAATGTTAAAATTTGGTTATAATCAAATTTTAAATCGTTATATGCAATCACAAGAAAGGATTGCATATAAATAGTATACGTGTAAATTCAATGGTAAAATATTGGTTTAAAGTCAATTCGGTAATTATAAATGCATATCTTAAAACAAGTACCGGTATATCTCATATATGTAACTTAATATCAACTTTTCATTGAAGTTATAAAAGGGTTCCTTAAAATATATAGCTATTAAAAAATACTAAATAAAACCCAATCAAAACCCAATCAAAACCCAATCAAATCCAACAAAACCCAATCAAACCCAATCTAACCGCAATAAACCCTAACAAAACCCATAAAACCCCACCAAACGCAACTAGACCTCAACAAAACCTCACCAAACCCCACAAAACCACAATAAACCCCATCGGTTTGAATATTTATTTTATATTAACATTTTAACATTAAACGTTTATTGGCAAATCCTTTTATGGTCAACATATAACTTTGCACAGAGAAGTTGACAATAAGCGGGTTCGACTGTATTACAGTATTTTAGTTTTACAGTAATATTGGAAAACAATAAACCATATATCTATAGATACCTGGCGGACACACGCACTGTTCAACATCGAGAGCTAATGATAAACCAGTGTTTTGTGGTATAGCGGTGTCGAGCACTATATCGCGCAAACTCGTGGATTGCATTTTTGAGTTAAAGGACGCTCGTATCAAGAATTCCTCCACATTAGACAGTACACGAAGAAAATCTTCGCGAACAGCTAAAAGTGGTGGCGAACTTCTGGTGGAATCTATTCGCTGCCAAACGCCTTCTTTCAGCTCTACATCATAGGTCTGCGTTTCACCGGCCGATAGAGATCTCGTGTTAACGTATGACAGAGTAATACCGTTTCCCTATATTTGGAAACAAGTTTTGATAAATAATACATTTTATTAAATCTGAAAACAATACATATAATTCGATGTCAGCGTCAGTATATGGTTCACCCGTTTCGGAAACAGTGTAGTGTTGAGTATACCTAAACCAACCACCATATGATGTCAACTATAATAAAAGTAGAATAAATTAGTTTCCCATAAATAATACAACAAACGATATGTGTTTACTTTATTTCCTAAAAACATTTCTGGAAGTGACCAAAACAGCGTTTCTAAGTTCGATAATTCTTGACTAAAATGGAAACTGATCTCGTTTTGACTGGGATTGAGGAAAATTCCGTCAGTAAATGAGCGCGACTTAAACCGGTTTGTGAGACGAAAGTTATGTTCGTCGAGATTTGGAGCTAAATTTTGGAGTCGAAGCGCGATCTGATCGCGAAAGTATGAGCTACTGCTGCAGCGACGCGTCACACCCGAACAGAAACACTGAGAACATCCGAATGGATTGCGAGCATCGATATTGAAGTATCCATCAGCGCATTGATCACAGTTCACACCGCGAACGTGTTCTTTGCAGAGACACTGTTGATTGAAGTCGCACTCTCGTGATGTACTGCCGCGAGTGTCGCACTGACACGGCGTTTCTGTACACAGTTTTAGAAATTACAAAATTGTTTTAAGAGATAATGGATACAGCATTTAAGTGATAATACCATGAGTGGGGCGACAGTCATAAGGCGAACCTCTTGAAGCATCTCCAACGTAACCCGATTGACATTCCTCGCAAAAGTCTCCTCTTGTGTTGTGCTGACAGTTCTTGTATTCAAAGAAAATTAAAAATAGAAAATAAAATCTGATTTCAATGATCACTGAGATAGATATTAAAAGTTTATAAAAATTCAATGGATATTTACTTTGCATATACCAGTTTTTGGATCGCAGTCACTAGAATGTCCGTTACAGAAACAGGGCTCACAGAGACCGAGATGCGGTCCAACAGCGACTCGCGTATATCCAACTATACATTCCTCACATGAAGATCCCTGATAACCAACAGGACAGCGACACAATTCAACAGTTAGCGCTTTTCCAAAGTAACCATTTTCAGACTCTTGGCGATCAACCGCTATATCGAGAGTGGCCTCCTTTAGACTGGCAGACGCGGAATCGGATGAATACGTAGCTTTTATTAGCAAAGTATTTATATCCGCCAGTGTCAGCATTAGCTTCTCTCTGGTGGCTCGTTGACCATTCGACAAAAGCCACACGTTTTCGAACAGTGGAATCGATACAACATTGGGAACACCGCCGACGAATGGACGGTTATGTTTGTAGAAAATAGTGTTTCCATTTCCGGTGATTTGCACGTCTGGATCGTCATTACCGCGTGCTATACTTCCTCTATCATATCGAATCGTGTAATTAAGTCGTCCGCCATAAGACGTTATCTTATTTCCAAGAAAATCTGACGGAAGACTCCAATAGTACGTAAGTTTTGGCTGATAAGCGAAGTCTCGATAAACTATTTCTCGGTTTCGAAGATCGACACGTATATTCTGGTCAATAATACCGCTGCCATCGAGACTACTCAGACGAATATTATTAGCGAATTGACGTTCGTTTGAGAATTGAAGTTCAATGCGATCGAACACTTTGTTACTCGAAGTGCAGGACTTAGTGATGCCGAAGCAAAAACAGTCGATACAGCCATTCGGCGATTGATCGCTCAAATGAAACGAATTGGTGCGACACTGATCACATCGCGCGCCCGTCACTAATGGTTTGCATTGACAAAGTCGAGTGGACGGACTCGGAGACGCCGTTAGACTACCAATCGGATCGCAATTTGTGTCCAAACCTGCAAACAACAGCGTACGTCACAATTACCCAAATTATCGCTCATTCAAACATTTACTTTTATTAATTAAAGTTTATTTAATTTTGATTTTGTTAAAGTGCATTACCATTACAGTTCGTTTCGTCGCTATTATCATAGCAGTTATACTCGCCATCGCAAAGCTGGTCGATATCAATGCAACCGCCTTCAGAGCAACGAAACTTATTCGCAGCGCACGCTAATTAGTATGCATATTCAAAATTATTTTGTTAGTTCAATCACATACGTATGCGAACATTAAAAAAGTTTTCGGTATTTTATGCATTAAACGGGAGAAACAAAGCAAAACTCTATTTACCACATCCAGATTCATCGCTTCCTTCAGGGAAACAGTCGTATCTGTGATTACATCGAAGTCGCGAATCAATACACGTTCCATTACCGCATCGAAATCGGCCAGAACTGCAACCGCCTGTCAAATTAATTATATGGCTTACTATAGTTGTCAAACAGAAACTTTACAACGAAACTTTCTGAGAACATTTATTTAAAATTTTAAAAGAGAAACTTTTGATAATACAAGTAATATCTAAATTTTAAATATCATGAAAGCTTTATTACATTCCAAATACAAAGAATTCAATGTTTTTGGTATATTATACTCTGCGGTAAAAAAAATATTGGCATTCCCATAGATTAAAGCTAAGTTATTACTAGCTATACAATATTGGCGTAAAAAGATATTTCCATAGAATAACGTATTCCTATTCCTGTAGATATAATGAAATTCCCATAAAAATAATGAATAGAGCCTCAAAATGATTGCATTTGATAATTTTATATAAGCTCAAATCACATTAACTGGAATAGTTTGAGCTCCATTTAAAAATGCTATTTTTAATGATTATCGCTATAAATGCTATTTTTAATGATTATCGCTATAAATGCTATTTTGCTGGTTTAAATGCAATTTTTCTACATTTTTAAAAATTGTCGTTTAAATCCGAAAAGTTTTGCTGACCCCATATAAAATTCTAAAGTAATCTCCATTTGAAAACACTTATTTTACAAAATTAAAAAAAAATTCAAATTTTCTTTACAAAAATATACTAAAGTAGTATTCGGTCGATTATTTTCAGTAAATATAAAATTTCTAATTTTGTGAAAATTTTGATAATTCTTTAACTAATACGTAATATTTTTTAAAAATTATTGCTATTTTTAATGCTATTTTAGGACAATTTTGCAATAATTTATAACACTATTTTGATATACAAAAATGATATTATTTTGAGGCTTTAATAATGACATTTTGAAAGATTAATATCAAAATTTTTAACAACATTGCACAACATAATATGATTTTAAAAGTTTCTCTATAGAGAAATTTTCTAAAAGAAATTCTTAAGTCAAAAAAGGAAATTTTGTACAACTATATGGCTTACTAGCTATAGTTATTTAGTTTAATTTGTTTAAATAAAATTGCTAATTATATGAATAAATTTTTTAAATTCTTTATTTGGTTATACTATGAATGGTTTCCAAAAAACTTAAATACCTCTAAGTTCACACGCCTGCGCTTCGAGTGGGTTTCCTTCATAACCAGGAGCGCAACGCTCGCAACGCCGACCCTAAACCAAAGTTAGAGACATAGGAATAAATGGTTATCAACTAAATTATATTTATAAAGAAATGTCACCTCATAACCTATTGGACACGCGTCGCACGTGATATCACTGTCTTGTGGATCCAAATAACAAGACGGAGAATACCTTTGATCAACAAAATATTTAGTGAAAAAACACAAATTTTAAGTATAAATACAAGCTATAGGTTTGTATTGCTTTTGGTTCGTCATTTGAATACAGTATATATATTACCATAAAATTAACAAAACAAACATCAAAAAAAATTTAAATTCTTATATTACTTAGAATAGAAATGTCGTGAATTTTAGTCTCGAATTTCTAATCAAACTAATTATAAAGTTCACGAAAAGTTCATACCATTCGTTAGGAAAGCCTGCGGGCCATAGTTTTGTTAGCCTTTTGTAAGCATTAGTAAGAAAAGCGAAAGTGGAAACAATAAATGATTAATTATTTAAACAGAATATTCAGAACAGAGTGAAAAGTTATATATTTATTAATAATAAAACCAAATGAACAAAACACTAACTGTGTTGAGGGCTGAATGTGAGGACAAGGACATGGTCTGCAACTATTCTCTCCGCCATAAGTAGCGTCACCATAATAGCCACGTTTACAACGTTCACAGTTGTTTCCTTCGGTGTTGTGTTGACAGTTAGAGCAATAACCCGTGCGATCGTCGCAATCGCTCGAATGTCCATAACAATTACAAGGAACTGATGGTATCTCACAGCGTCCTAAGTATCGACCGATCGATACTCTAGTGTAACCAACAGCGCATTCCTCGCAAGACGTTCCTAAATATCCGTCAGCGCACGCGCACTTCTCGACATACACGGCCTGTTCGCTGGTGGACACGTTAGTGAGCACAGCGGTGTCCAATTCCAGGTTCAGTATACTCGTGTCAATTAGCTGTTCGTCGTAAGTCGCCTTTACATACACATATTCGAGATTCTGGAGCGCAATCAGTATATCCTCTCGAGTGGTGCCGTCAAACAGCGGCGGTATTTCGCTTCTGGCGTTCAACTCACTCTTATGCCACTGACCCTCCCATAGTCTAACCTTAACGTGAGTATCGCCGCGCGAATTATATGCCGACTTAACGAAATGGTAAAGTGTGATACCATTGCCGCGAATTATGAGGTCAGAGATTTGCGGCACACGCGGTGAATATGGTTCTCTGAAGCGAATAGTATAACGTATATATCCTCCATAACTGAGCAGTTTATTTCCGAGAAATTCGGACGGAACGCTCCAGTATAGGTAAACGCCATCCGGTGTGCCAGAAGATGCCACTTCTGCGCCAATAGTGTGCTCCCAATTCAATGCGCTAAACTTTATTGCGTTCTGGTTTGCAGGATATCGACGGCTAACGTCCGTATAACTGCCATTCGACTCTCTAACGAGCGGAACAATTGACAACTTTGATCGAAGCGGTAGCGGAACGACGCGAAGACTGCTGCTGTGACAGGTGTCGGAAACGCCGAAACAGAAACACCTCAGACATTCTGATGGGTTTTGAGCGATATCGTTGAATGTGGGCGGTAAGCAAATCGCGTCTTTAGCTATAACGACACATCACAGAAAAACTCATATTAATTAAAGCGTTACAACATTAGTAAAGTGATTTGAGGGGAAAAACGTATAATTAATGATTTGAAACATGTCTCTCACGTTTGACAACTAATAGCGAGTCGTGCGCCGCTAATACTGAGTCTTTGCTATTAATAGCTTCGCAACTCCACGCTCCCTGATCTGATTGCTTCACTTCGCGTATGGTGACAGTACCCGATCCATCAGCGCTCGTTGTTGTGACGCGCGGTGCGAGTGGAATGTGATTCCAATTTAATCTCCAACTTATCAACGGTGTAGGCGTACCCACCGCTCGACAACTGATTGTCACTGTTTCTCCTTCGGTCACTGATATTGTCTCGACAGGCGGTTGAACTATCGTTGGCGGCGAACAACCGATCTGTTAATTAGTGATGCGGTGTCGGCAACAAAAAATAGAGCATTAAACTTACTAAGAAAAAAGTTTCGGCTATAAATAGTTTTTTTAGTCACAACTCAAAAATGTATTTATTTATTTTAATTAGAATATGGTTATCGGAGAATTTAGAAATGTGCCAAATTTTTGTTTTCAACGAAAGTATTCAGACTTTAAGACTAAACAATGACTACTGACTCGGAAAAATAAAAATTAGACTAAATCTTAAAGTTAAAAGACTAAACAGAATATTAATAATATATTTATATTTATCGTAAGCTAAAAGTATGTGAAACCTCGTCAGTTTTATCTTGACAGTCAAACTCTCCATCGCATTGATAACTTTTTGGTATACCTATATATTACAGAAATATAACATATAAAACCATTACAAAAGTAGAAACATATAATGAAAACCTACATTGAGTTCCCGATAGACACTTGTACTCGTCGTAACGACACGGCGATCCTGGCTGTTCGGGTTCTGGTGAACAAAGCGAGACACAGGTTATTAATATTATAAGTTTAGACAACATTTTGCCGCCAAATTTTTATTCATTGGCTAACATTATGAAACCGACTGCTAATGTCAGTGACATTTTACTATTACAGTGTATCTATTATATTGCGATACGACAATAGTTTTAACTGATCTCACACTAGACTTTGAGCTCCACTTGAGTTTTAGGCACATCTCATTCAATAGCTGCACACAACTAAAAATTTAGCTGAAAAATAGTAAAAATAATAAATAAAACGTACCGCAAAACTTTTCGTCGCTGTTATCTTCGCAATCGTTATCAGAATCGCACCTATTTTTGTATTTTTTTCATTAAAAACGTATATATGTTTAAGTATTCTCAGTTTATTATCTTGAAGTTATAGTTTTCAAACTTACCGCCAAATTTTCAGAACACAGCGCCCATTATCGCACTGGAATTGATTTGGTTCGCAGTGTCGCACACAATTAAGTTCATCGCTACGGTCCGCGCAATCAAAGTCTCCGTCACTATAAACAAATATGAATTAAAGAAACGGTCGACATGTGACCAACAGTCATACCAAACATAGTCCCGTTGTATGCACTCTCCATTCTGACACGTGGCTTCGTTTTTAGTACACACTCCTGGGGGTCGTAATGGGTCAGGCGTTGGTTTCGGTTTGGGTGTCGGAATCACAATCGGTTGGATTGGAAAATCTAAACATACATAACAAATAGATTTCAAGTTTTTCATTAAAAAATTATAAAAAATAAATCTATTTAATTCAAAATTGATTAAATTTTTCCACAAATCATGATATGGGATAAAAAAATAGTTATATGAAAATTAATAATAATTAATCGTAACTTACTTTGCAATGCAACACAATAGTGCAGCAATAAGAGAGAGAAAACAGATATAAATAATAATACGGCGAGAATAAGGTTTGAAAGATATATCATTTGGATTAACGGTCGCTGAAAAGCGCTTATAGTTTTATATGAATTTATATAAAAAAAACTATGATTAAGTAAGTGTTTAAAAGCTTATGTGTTTGTGCGCGAATGTGCAAAGAATAGCATTAGTGAAATACCTTGGTATGTGTTGTCATTCTGTGGCAGATAATATATCAAGTTATCATAAGAAAGAGCTATGAAAAGTTATAACATAATTGTTAGCACTTTTTTAAAAAATGAAAAGTTATCTTAGAACTTGAAATATGCATAATCTAAGTATGTATTAAATATTTTTATAAGTATATGAGCCGTAAGAAGTATTTAGTTTATAAAAATAGCGCACATCATCATATCTATATAAGTATAATTTGAGACAATATAAGCCTAATTATACATATATATATAAGTTTAGTATACTAGTATATACAGTACAAAAGTGCAAAACAAAATAACTCTTTAGATAAATATACAAATAACTTTTGAAACTTTGCTATTAATAATAATAAAAATAAATTTAAGATTATTCTCAAAGTTTCAAACAAAAACAACACTGATTTCTAGGAAAGCTTTACGTCTCACTACAGTATATACTCTCAAGGTTTAAAGATTTTTGTAACGCAGAATTTATGCAAATCTTTCTATTTTATGTAGAAATAAGCATATTATAAAAAATGACATTTAGATTCGCGAACAAATTCTGTGAGAAAATAAAATATAGTACAAACGTTTTACGCCAATAAACAATGAACAAATGAGCGACTGATTACTGTAATCTTGAAGTTTAGATAACTAAGTATAAACAATTTACCGATTTTTTCGGTATTATTATATTTGTCGGGCTAATTATTTTGTTAAAATATTCAAGAAACAGATGAGATTATAAATCTTATCCGTTAATTTAGTAATCTATCAGCATATTTATATATATTAAAGATACTTATATGCTTTAGATATCAACAAAAACAAAACTGTAACGCATTTCCTTATATTTAAATACAGTAACTTAAGGTAATCCAGTTTCAGCAAAGGTTGCTTAAATATTTATATTCGAGAGGCATTTATTCTGTTTACTTTAGTCTAATTAGTCAAATGGTTTCCATCAATTAACATATATTCAATTAATTATATAACAATAGAAAATTACAAAATATTTAATTTCTTTATTTATTCTTCAAGCATTCACCAGTTTCTAAAACGGCATACTATGAAAATATCTATGAAACTCTTGCAAAAATTAACTGAATATATGGTCCATTATTATTTATACGATAAAATTTGTGACTCGAATTATAATATAGTGGTTAAGGGGTTACGATTACTAATGTAACGTTAGAGCGATGTTTTTCATTTGCGTTACGATTTTAATTACTTAAGCTTAGGATAAATTTACTAGAAATCTATTCTATTAGAATCTAGGATTTGCGGCAAAATTCACGCGGAATACAAATCAGTGTCGATTATGCAGTATATATATGTTGGCAACAATACATTTCGAAATTCGAATCCTATTTAACTTGAAAACCTAACTTTCTTTTTGCGTTAAAGCGTAATCTAATCAATAACTGTCTAAACCATATCACCATTGTTCTAATTACTAAATCTCTTTCACTTTCTCTCCTAAAATTCATTTAACCTTCTGTTGATATATTAGTATAAACAGAAGCTAAACATTCTTCGATGTTTAGTTTTATTAAAAAATAACTGCTAACTCGTAAGAATTTTAGCCGTAATATACATACAAATAGTTAAAGGAGTGTTACGAAAATAGTCACATATTTAACATTACAGCGATAATAAATTAAAACGGCATCGAATGCATTGTAGAGTACATTCAGTTATCAATTAAATTTTTTTGCATCACAAACCATTAATCATTTAATGTTATCTTCAATACAAAAATTAATGAAAGGTACAAAAACTTGCAAACTTTGAAATTTTGTAAAAAATAAATATATTTATATATTAAAAACTTGAATATTGAATCGATAATGAATGAGTTTAGATATTTAAAAAACATGTTTAATACAGTATTAATTATTAGATAATAATTATAAAACAAATTTCTACTTACATGGCTGGACGGTTAAAAATGCTGCTTTTTGAGCGCCTTTAGGAGGGTTTGAGAGATTATCGGTGTCAGCGGCGCATATATAAACACCGCTTTGCTCCGGCTGTATGTCCGGTATAGTAAGTCTTCCGCGAACGTCTGCAGAACCGGAAGGTAGCGGTCTGTTATCGGTTCGCGACCACTTGACTGGCAATCTTCGCTCACTTTCATCCCTGCATCGGAAAACTACTTCTTGTCCCTGTCTTATGTTTTGACGCTCGGGATACACCTGTATATTGACTTCGGCCGATAAGCAGTCAGTTTCGTCGGAATAGTCATTGCAATCTGGACGCCCATCGCATCTCTGATGCATTTCGATACACTGTCCATTGGAACAGATGTATTGCCCGGATTGGCAAAGCCCTAAATATATTAAAATTGTTAAAAAATGAATTTTTAATCTCAGCGTAAAAAATAATAGAATTAAAATTACAGCAATGCATTTCGTCTAAGCGATCGGGACAGTGACCGATGCCATCGCATATGTACTGACGATCGATACAAAGCCCAGTCCCGCAGCGAAACTGAGACAAGCGGCAAATACGAGTATCTTCACGGTTAAGGGGTTATGAGTTAAGGAATAAAAATGCAGAATTTAAGCGTAAATCTTATTTAAAGCCGAATTAAAATGTTATTTTTTACCACAATTTTGTTCATCAGAAAAATCGTGGCAATCATAATAACCATCGCATCTGTTATTTGGTAAGTTTTTAACAAATCATTTCAGTTTAATAAGAGAATAATTAGTAGAAAGAAAAAGAAAGTAACATTCCATTAATAATCAATTTTTTTGTAACAACAATGCAGTGGAAAACTGTGACACACCTTAGCGATTCGGATATGCATTTCCCATCAACTGAGCACTCAAATTCGCTAATAGAGCAAAGTTCTTGCAATATAAAAGTGTTAGTGTGTGGCGAAGAGGGAAACAGAGAGAAAAAGATTTTAGCCGTTAATGTCAGTTATATAAAAGTTATTTAATAAGACGTTACGTTACATAGAAAAGAGTTCATAAATCAAAATAAATCACAATAGTCTACCTGTTTGACAGTTCTCTTCATCACTGCCGTCATCGCAGTCTCTAATCTGATCACATCTCTTCGATATATCCACGCACTTATCGTAAGCGCATTCGAATTGTTTTTCGCTACAACGCCTTACTATTTATTCAAAGGTGTTGAGAGATTCAAAGGTGTTGAGAGTAAAGTAAGATATTTTTAATGACAACAAAGTTATCCTAAAATGTTTGCGTTTGATTACCGCTGCAATCTGTTTCATCTGAACCGTCAGAGCAGTCATACTTGAGATCGCATCGCAATCTGGCGTCAATGCATTGTCCATTCGCGCATCGAAACTGCTGGAGATTGCACTCGATATCTGTTGTCGTCGAGCAATAAATATTGAAGATATTGATTAATAATAAGAATTCACTAAAAGTTAGACAAATCATTCGTTGTTTCGTTTATATTGGATTATAATCTTTAAAATTTTATACACATTGGATTTCCAAAAACAATATTAACAGTAGTAAAGCAATTGATTAACTATCATAGGCTTTGATAAAATAACTAAAGCT
>JAQGAW010000876.1:0-23250 GCA_034698025.1 Phthiracarus crinitus
GTGCTGCTTTTGATGTGTGGTCTGTTAAGATTTATTCCTCTCACTAACCAATAATGGATTTTTCTATTACCATTTTTTTCTGCTGACACATTCCTATTATTACTTACAATAATTAACTTTTTTCAAAATTCATGGGGGGTCAAACTCATCGGATTTAGCGGACAATATTTTTGCCTTCGGACCAAATATATTTATTAAAAAATTTGTTTTAAAATTTTTTTCCAGATAAAAGCCTAAAACCCACCTTCACGAAAAACACAACGAATTTCAAAGATGACAAAAATTTCAGGGTGTCACAAAAACGCATCGGGTTTAATGGACAATTTTTTTACATTATGACCAAATTTTTTTAAAAATTTTAAATTTTTTTTGTCCTTGAAATCTCAAATTGGGAAACCCTGGTTAATAATTATTATAAGAGAAAGATTAAGAAACTGAGATACTCTTACAATTTTATTAAGTATCATTTATAAGCGTATTGAATTCATGTATTGTTGTTTTAAAAGAAAAAAATTTCTTTACTATATATTAATGCAATCTTTTTGAGTTTTTGTCTATTTTATAATTTTTTCAAATTTCAAATTAATTTTCATTTACTAATTTATTATTTAAAACTTTTTGTGATTCAAACCGAAATATTTTTATGCTAATAAATTATTCATTTGTTTTTATCAGTAGTTAATGTCTTTTATTAAAAAAAATACTTCCTCGTACTGTCGTAAAAATAATGTGACGTAATATATTTTTTATAAGCAATTCTTTATCAAAATACTTAATAAAATTATTTGATATAATAAAATGCATGTTATGTTATATATTGGAAAATATTTTATTAATAAGAAATCAATTAAGATTTGCTGTTTAATGATAGCAATTTATCAGTTGATATTATTTACAATTGAATACACAAAATTTAAAACTGTGAATCAAATAACAACTCATGAATACGTTAATCATTCGATTCCATCGATTAGTTTATGTGTTTTAAGTAAAAACAGTTTGAATACTATTTTGAAAGATAAAAGCATAAATGAATCATTATCTCAGTATTTAATAAAATCAATAAAATTTAGTATTTCTGGAATATTATATAAATATACAGAATTAAAAAATTTAATATTAAATATGAAAAAATATGAAATTAATACATATTTATCGCCATATTGTTTGTTACTATTCAGTGAATTATTTCTAAACAATACACAAAATCAACCAAAAGATCCCGCTTTTGGTTTTCTAATCTATATCTCTAATATGAAATTAAATATATCTGTTATTATACATCCAAGTAATACAATCCCTCATAATTATATTCATGATAATCGTATAATTTATAAAAGAGATCGTTATATAGGTGTTTATTATTACGTTATGAGGGAAACATTACTTGAATTTCCATACGAAACAAATTGTGTTAAATTTGTTAAGAATTCCAACAATTGTCAGTTTAGAGGTTTTATGAACAAACAATCAAATGAAAAAAATTGCAGCAATAAAACAAATATAAATGAGAATTGTCAGAAAAGTTGTGTTAATGATTATTTAGTCATTAATAAAGTTGTAAAAGCAGATTTTAATGGTTTAATTATAATTAGAAAAATTAATGTTTTTGATACATTTAATACACATTATCCTAAAATGGATACAATCACTTATTTATGTCTAATCGGAGGTATATTTTCGATGTGGTTTGGTATCGATAGTTATATGTTATGCATATATTTCATTGAAAGACTTGTATTACTATTGAAATGGCTATTATTAACAAAGCTTTCATTCAATTATATGTATAAATATTTGCGTATATTAATTGTAATTCTATTATTAATTGTTATGTTTGTGCAAAAATATCAGTTAACAAATGACTATTTGAATTCAAACACAATAACCAGAACTTCGTTGGTTCGTAGGAATATTATCCCACAAATTTGGTTTGTTATAAGACCATTACAAGTTAGTCCTAAATATTTATTAAGTTTGTATAAAAGTTTAAACAATATTAAACAATTCGATAACGAAGAAAAATATAATTATATGATTAAAGTATTAAACGATTTTGGTTTAAAAACTGTAATTAAATTATTTAATAATTTTACATCAATCATCGAATCGTGTACTATTGAGACAACAATATATAAATCATATGATTGCACGCATTTATATGAACAGAGTATATCAATATTTAACGCTAAGGAAATAAATGATTTTAGGTTTTTTCAAACATATTTCATTGGCTATAATATAACAAGATATCAAGTTTTAGATCAAGAGTCAATAGGTTTAAATCTAAAGCAAATAACATTTAAGATCAATTCAAAATTATTTCGTGATCGCGTATTATCTGAATATTTCGATCTCTATCTTTATGGTACAAATAGTCTCAATCTTATTCAAATTCCATTATATACTGACACAGTTTTTTATTATACAGCAATTATAATGAAAAAATTGAATAAATTGGGCTCAAAAAATATATGCTTTGATAACAAAGCAAACGAAAATAGTTTAGTTTTTTTAAATATAACACGATATGATTTTGCACTTCGATGTGAACTCCGATATTCAATAGAATTATTTGGATGTATTCCACTAGATATAAATTTTAATCATGAAAATTCATTTAAAGAAACTCACATTAATTTTATTGATATTGAAAAATATAAGATTTGCAAATTCAAAATAAATGAAACAAAAGTTTTAAAAATTCAAAACAACTGTAATTCATTGCATTTTATGCCATTTTGTTTAGACAGTTATTTCAATGGAAAATTAATATCATCAAAAAAAATTATACAAAATTATTCGTTTAATATTAATTTCATTCCACAATTGCCATATGTTATCACATATACTGAAACATATAAAATGGATTTTATAGAATTTCTTTGTAACTTTGGAGGAATTACTGGTTTATGGTTTGGTTTATCGTTTTATCAATTGCTTATCAATATATTGAATTATACCATAAAAATTTTTAAATTTGCTTTTCTTTGTATGATAAATTATTTATCTACGAATAAACAAGAATCTTCTGATATAAATCAATGGAAATTTGTAAAAAAAACAACAAATTTAGATTATATTTCAGGGGATATCAACGATCCCATTGATAATAAATATGATACGCAAATTGAAGAATTCAAATCTACGGAAAAAACATTCAATTTAAAGTGGAAAATTTTGGACAAATATCTAAAGAATCGAAATCAACAAATTCTATAAAATCAAATAATATAAATGAGAGGATTATAGAACATATTATTGATATTTCTCAGTCAAAGCATATCGAAATTAGCAAATTATTGAATGAATTTAATTGTGATTATATTGGATAAAACGTCTCAATACTAACATACAAATAATAACGATTACAAGCCATATCATTATATCTATTGATCGTTATCGGTTATAGGACCGGTGGAATCCGTTAATAAAAACTTTTGTTAAAAATATTTTTAAAGGTAATTTTGCGATTAATACCGATAAATACCTGAAAAAAACTTTGTAGACCATTTATTAGAATCCCTTAATAAATATAAAGAAACAATTTTAAAATACGTGCTGATAACTATGGTCTAGCTAGTTGGTCTACATCTAAAAATAATGATTAAAAAAGTGAATAAAAGTAAGGAAATATAAAAAACATGATTAAAAGTGAATAAAAGTCATTAAAATGACGAACTGTAAAAAATGATTAAAAGTTCATTATAGTGTTGGTGAGTTTATGAGATTATTATTGTAATTAATAATGTATTATATAAAATGTTAATGAGTTTTGCCTGTTATAATATAATGCTTTCCTTTGTAAAATACAAAATCGCCAAAAAGTTGTCATAAATATTTTAGGAAAATTGAATTTAAAAATTTATTTAAACTTAAAATTTTTATTTATAAGTAACCTTAAAAATCAAGCTTAATCACAATCTTTTATTAAAATTTTTTAATTCTTTAAACTATTTTTTAAATTGCAGAGAATGATCAAATTTGAACATACTGTTCAAACAAAATTTCCTATTAAAGCAGGAAAATATTTTATAAGTAAGCCCCAAAATTATAAACATTAGAGGTTCAATTATTCAGGAAAGTTTCGAAACTATGCAATATTGAGAGCAATATTCTGGAAATAATTATGAGTTTTTATCAATAATAAATTGTTTTTAAAATTTAATATAATTTGAATCTACAAATTTATTATTTAAAAATTTGTGTGATTCAAACAGAAATATTTTTTTGCTTATAAGTCATTTTTTCATTAAATATAAGTATTTCGTTAAAATAAAATACTCTCTCGTACTGTCGTCAAATAATATTACGTAATAAAACTTTATAAACCAAATATAATGCTAATAATAAAAATAAACGAAAATTAAATAAACATTTTCAATTGTTTTATATTTTGAGGTGTGTTCTGAATAAAAACCTTATATTGAATTGATTTGTTTTTAACAGTTGTTAGAGTTTATTTATTACATATAAAATACTAACTCGAACTGTCGTAAAAACATTTGAAGTCATATTCATTTATAAACGAAATATAATGCTATTATTTTTATTATTATTAATTTAAATGAAAATATTGAATTAATTGGATTTTTAAAAATCCATTTTCAACATCTTTTGTGTTCTAACAAAAAATTCATTATAAAAATTACTTTTTCAAATAATTATATATAATAAAAATGCATTTTATGTTTAATATTGGAAAATATTTTATTAATAAAAAGACAATTACGATTTGCTGTCTAATGATTGCAATTTATCAGTTGATATTATTTACAATTCAATACACAAAATATAAAACTGTGAATCAAATAACAACTCATGAATACGTTAATCATTCGATTCCATCGATTAGTTTATGTGTTTTAAGTAAAAACAGTTTGAATACTATTTTGAAAGATAAAAGCATAAATGAATCATTATCTCAGTATTTAATAAAATCAATAAAATTTAGTATTTCTGGAATATTATATAAATATACAGAATTAAAAAATTTAATATTAAATATGAAAAAATATGAAATTAATACATATTTATCGCCATATTGTTTGTTACTATTCAGTGAATTATTTCTAAACAATACACAAAATCAACCAAAAGATCCCGCTTTTGGTTTTCTAATCTATATCTCTAATATGAAATTAAATATATCTGTTATTATACATCCAAGTAATACAATCCCTCATAATTATATTCATGATAATCGTATAATTTATAAAAGAGATCGTTATATAGGTGTTTATTATTACGTTATGAGGGAAACATTACTTGAATTTCCATACGAAACAAATTGTGTTAAATTTGTTAAGAATTCCAACAATTGTCAGTTTAGAGGTTTTATGAACAAACAATCAAATGAAAAAAATTGCAGCAATAAAACAAATATAAATGAGAATTGTCAGAAAAGTTGTGTTAATGATTATTTAGTCATTAATAAAGTTGTAAAAGCAGATTTTAATGGTTTAATTATAATTAGAAAAATTAATGTTTTTGATACATTTAATACACATTATCCTAAAATGGATACAATCACTTATTTATGTCTAATCGGAGGTATATTTTCGATGTGGTTTGGTATCGATTGTTATATGTTTTGCTTATATATTATTGAAAATCTTGTATTATATTTGAATTGGCTGATGATTTTCAAATCTTCATTCAATAACATATATAAATATTTGCGTATAATAATAGCTGTTATTTTAGTTTTTGTAATGTTTGCACAAAAATTTCAGTTAACAAATGACGATTTGAATTCAAACACAATAACCAGCACTTCTTTGTTTCGAATGAATATTATCCCACAAATTAGGTTTCCTATAAAACCAGTACAACTTAATTCCAAATACATATTAAGTTTGTATAAAACTTTAAACATTACTAAACAATTCGGTAATGAAGAAAATTATATGTATATGTTGAAAGTATTAAAAGATTTTGGTTTCGAAACTGTAATTAAATTATACAATAATTTTACATCATTTATCGAATCGTGTACTATTGAGACAACAATCTATAATTCATATGATTGCACACATTTATATGAACTGAGTGTTTCACTATATAACTCTGAGGATGAAAATACATTCACATTTTATCAAACCTATTTCCATAGTGGCTATAATATAGCAAGATATTTATTTTTAGAGAAAGAATCAATAGGAATATATCTAAAACAAATAAAATTTAAAATTAATACAAATTTATTTCGTGATCGCAAAGTAAAAGATTATTTCGGTTTATATTTTATTAGTAAAAGTGATCAAAATTATTTTGAAATTCCATTATACATGGATAGTGCTATTTATTATTCAGCAAATGTGATGAAAAAAAAATTAAATAAATTTGGATCTAAAAATAAATGCATTGAAAACAATTCAGATGATAATAGTTTAGTTTTTACAAATACAACGCATTATTCGTATAAACATATTTGTGAATTACAGTATTCAATAGAATTATTTGGATGTATTCCGGTTTATATTGAATGGGAAACAAAGAAACACTTAATAATACAAATATATATTGATTCTATTGATATTAAAAAATATAAGTTTTGCGAATCTAAAATAAATTTAACTGATTTTTTAAAAATAGAAAACTACTGCTTCTCAAAGGATTTCATACCATTTTGCTTTGAAAAATACTTCAATGCAAAATTGAAATCATCAATAAAAATAAAGAAAAATTATTCTTTTAATATTGATTTAATTCCTCAATTGCCATATGTTATTACATATACTGAAACATTTAAAATGAATTTTATAGAATTTTTATGTAACTTTGGAGGAATTACTGGTTTATGGTTTGGTTTATCGTTTAATCATTTGATTTGCATTATTTCTTTATTTAGTATAAAAATTAAATTGTGTTTAAATTCTGTGAAAAATTACTTTTTTACGAATAACAATGAATCATTGGATTCATCAGAGAAAATATGGACAAAAACAACAAAATCTGTTAATAAATCTGTGGATATCAATGAACATATCGATAGCATAGACGACAGGAAAATCGAAAAATTTAGAATAATATCAAATCAATCGAAATCATCAAATTCTATAAAATCGAATGATATAAATGAGAGGTTAATTGTAGATATTATTGTTATCTCGCAATCTTAGCATAAAAATATTTTACAAGTGATTTTATTTATTTTTATTTTTATTTTTGATATATTTTTTGTGTTATAGAAGCGTTATTATATCAAAAAATAAAAGATAATACAAAAAAATTTAAAAAATTTAAAAAAAATACAAAAAAATTTCAACACAATACTAAAATTTCATTTTATTTGTTTGTATACATGACTATTATTTTACTTCAAGATTAGTTGTATTATTAATTCATAATTATTTATTAAGAATTTGCAAATAATAAGTTTAATATTATTTAACAATTTTGATAAATATGTTTAAAAGCAAAGTAATTTTTATCCTAATAAACAAGTCTTTAATTTGTTCGTTTGTGTTTGTTTATTTATTGGGTTTTAGGGGACCCACTCCTCGTTACCAAGGATTCAGCTCTAAGAGTATACAAGAACGACACATTCATAGAGAGCTCACATTTTCATTTGATATAAAAACAAAAGCTCTCGTTATTATTGGAGGGGACTATATCTTAGATGATATTTCTGCACATTATTCCTTAGAGCGGAAGCTTTCTAAGGTTTAATGTGTAATAAATTTCGAACCAATATAATAACACTCATAAATCCAAATCCGACCCAAAACGATACTACACAACCCCCACCCTGACCAACACCATTATTCCGACCTTAATCTTGACCCTGACACCCTCCCGACCCGTCCTTACCCGACCTGAACTTATCCGACTGGACCCGACCCTACCCCGATACTGACCTCGACTATACCCCAATCCAAACCCAACCCTAACCCTAACCTAAACCATGAGTTCCCTACCATTATACCACCAGTCATAAACAAACCAGATATCTTATTCTGATCACCTATAATCACTTACCAAGTATCAGTGTTAAGATATTCCGCAGATATCCTATTAATTAGCAGTGGCGATACATATATGACTTAGATGGTTCTTAAGCGTATCCTACCATTATTCCACAAGACATAAACAAACCAGATATCTTATTTTGAGCACCGATAATTACTTGTCCATAATCAGTGTTAAGGTCTTCCGCACCTATCCATTAAGTTAATTTATACTGATTCCTATTTTATACCAATTGTTGTTTACTGAGAAGTATGTGGTTTTACTAAACTCGCAGTCAGTTTAAAAACAAATATAAAACATTTTTAAAATTCACTATTATACATTTCTGTTCATAAATACTATTTCGTATAGAAAGCAAAATCAAAGCATACAATTTGCAATCTAATAAAATAACTATAAAATCTTATTATTATAAATATAACCCTGTTATGAACATAAATTGAATCAATAAAATCATAAAAATATATGCCGAAAACACATTTCATATAAACGCTTGAGTCAGAAAACGACTCTTATATTGATTTTTCTCCCAGCTTGTCAGACAGTGCTATACAATAGTGTTTATGCTCACTATACAAGTTTTCATAGCATTTGAATCTAAACTACTAGTCTAATATAAGGCGTTATTCTCAATTTCATATTTATTCTCAAATTGTGTTGTATCCGTAAGATATTTATTAATGTGTCGTTTTTGTGAATTTATAATCCTGATATTAATACATTTTAATGGTATTATTCCTAGAGAAGTATAAATTCCTGCAATAAAAAATAATTCTAAGAAAGGTTATTAAATAAGAAAAACTTATAAAAAGAATTAGAATCTATGCTTCTTGTTATATATGAGGGGTATAAATGATTTGCTATAAATACCAAAGCTTAAGAATTCAATGTCATTGAAATAAAAATATATGACTGCAATCCCTTTATATTGAAATGTAATAAAATTATTACTATTAAGTTAAAATTTACACAGAAATATCGATCTGTATTGTAGTAAAATTTAATCTGTAATTTTAAAATATAAAGCTTCTGATATTTATAATAGATATGAAGTATACCATATTATCTCCAAACACTAATCATAGACTCTTGAAAAGGTTTATGCAGACATTACTTATTTGTGACGAAATACAAGTAATTTTATCTTTGTCAATACTAATACAACTAATAGACAGCAAAAATCATTTATATACATTAATATAAGAATTCTAACAACTATAGCTCTTTTTAAAATAAATCATTGTTATATTATAATAAATAGAACTAATTGTATCTTTAAATTTTCTTAAGAATTCTATTTAAAAGACTTCGCTCAGGATCTTATCAATATTTAAACTTTAAAAGAATTAAACTTACTGAACGACTTACAATTGTTAAGGAATATATATATCTTATGATATTTAATTTAGTATTGTTCAATTAATTTAAAAAAATACAAAACATATACAATAAATTTATATTTATTCTTTTTTATATACGCAAACATTTAACTATATACTTAAATATTTAATATTATTATAATCTTATTCACGTGAACGTAATTTTATTATTGTAGTTTGTAGTACTAATTAGTTTTAGTAGTATAAAATATAGTAGACATACTAGTAGTAAGTAGTTAATAAAATCTTAATTATTGTTGTATTACTATAAAAATTTTTAAAAAAAAAGTAAAAAAATGAAACCTATACAAAGTGATTTCATAGTTAATATAACTCTTAATATTTAAAGTTATTTAATAACTAAATATAACTTAAAATATATGTTTTAATCTTAAATTTATTTGATTATAACTATTTATATAATTAACCTTAAAAAACAGTATTTGATGTTCATTATTGTCATTTAACCTAATAAAGATAATTAATAGTGTAATTGTAAAGAGAATATGTTACTGGAATCATGCGAGAGGAACATAAAATCTTAAGATTTTCTGTATCTTTCAAGCGTGGAATTGAAAGGTAGTTTAGATTTTGACCTTATAGTTATATATATATATATATTAGGGTTTAATGCTTCTCAACATAGTGACTCACACATCCGCATAAGTGATGTATTATTTACAGCGCATATGTGGTTTAGTGCTGACTATGTTAAAGATTTGTTATCAAATCATAATAGTTCCAATCAGCACAAACTTTGAGACCGCTTCACAATACTCACGATCTCTATGCTCAATCGTTAGACTTAAGTGTCGTAAGCACACTTAATTACTAAAAGAGGTAGTGGCCACGAGTAACATGTCGCAATCGTCTCTCTATTATTTAAATCTAAACCAGTAACTTTTTTTCTCTGTTAAGTTCCATCTTTAAACTCATTGTCTAGCTTTTCTAGACTCTTAATAGAAACTCTATTCTAAACACTATTCAACTTTATTCTTATCTGTTACTTTTATCTTCAACTTTAATAAATATTACTACTATTATTATTATAAAGACAATAGAGTTATTTCAAACTTGTTTATACAAATCTAAATTGGACTCGATTTAAACTTGACGACCAAAAGGTGTGGTCGTGTGGCGCCCGAAATCTAAATATTGGAACTTCTCTCGTCTTCAAAATTCTCTCAGCCTTACAATTGTCACCAAACGAACAGGGATTTGAAAGTAAAAGCTGAAACTTTCCACTAAATATTGGAAAAGAAAAGAACATGGAATTCATCGAATTTAAAGTTATCAAAGTTACGAGACTGTGTTAATAAAACATTGGAGACTTCAAGAAACTCAAAACAAACGGTTGGTCTTCATCGGAAGACAACAGTTTACTATAAAGGGCTTTACATTGCGGTAGATATTCTTCGAAGGACTAGAAGAGAAGTTGGAATCTATTATCAATCGATTCGACTTACAACTCCTTTGTTCAAAAAAAAATAATAAACATTCGATAGACAGCTAAAGAACACAGCAACCAATGATCAGTACGATATCGTTTACTGCTGAAAAGTAACGGTTATTCGTCGAACCGATATCATAGAACTCTAAACCAAAGGAATCGTTTTCATTGGCAAATACTTCGTATTAAAACTCGCCCGAAAATCAACAAAACAACAGACATCTAAGTAGTCAGCGAAAATCAAACGATTTTTCATACATATTTTTTATTGATTGTAGTGTTTATAATCTTTTGTATGTAATATTTACGTCTTATTTTGAATTAATGCTATTTTGAAACTTTTGTATTAAACGCATTAAAACTTTTGAGAATTCAAGCAAAGCAAAACCAATTCATGGCCGATTATTATAATATTATAAGTAGGGAACGGGATTTCCGGGACTAAAAAGTGATTAAAACGGGAGGGAAACGGGAACAAAAAAGTACTAAAAACGGGACTATTTCCGGGAATATTTTTATTATTGAAAACGTAAAAAATTACAAGAGTTGATTTGGACATTATGAAACATTTTTAAATTATTTTCGGAAAATCTTTGTCTAATTCATTTCAATAAATTTTTATACTGAGAGAAATATCTTTCTACTTCTACTGATAAATTTGGAGCAAAAGTTTTAATTTTTCGAAGATCATAATCAGTAATGTTGCAGATATCGTTGTAATTTAAATTTAATGGACAAGTTAAAGATTTTTGTTCTATTCTTACACAATTTCTTGCTAAAAACAGAGAAAACGGGAACATTTTTGAAATATATACAAATCCGGGATTATTTTACAAAACTGCCAAAAAAGGGAAAAAGTGGGAAAATAAAACTACTTTTAATTGTTTAGTTATAATTAGTATTAGTTAACATATTAATCTCCCGGTAATGTAATCAATGAATATATGCGGGAATTTCCTGGAAATCCCTATACCTAATTATAAGACTAACTTTGAAAAAGCAATCGGAGAGTTAGCAAGAGAAGGTATTTTTTTACGTTATAACCTTTTATTAAAAAAATTCACTGCTGAGGTTAATAACCAAATAACTTTTATTAAATATCCCATAAGTTTAGAAGAAATATTTGCATTTATAAATCTTGTTCGATCCTTCAAGAGCTATCTCATGAGCTTAAGAAATTTATAATTGTATGCCATCACGAATAAATGAATGTAATTTAAGATTTAGTTAACTTTCTTTTGTCGAAAATGCTGAATTAATTAGTAATAGTAACGAAACTTGTTTCCTTTACCTTGAGTTTTTAAACTATTCCCGAAATAAGTGTAAAAACGATTTAGTAATTTAGATTAATTGGCACAAAACGCTTATGAAGTGTATTTATACCTAAAGCATTAATTGATTTACAATCTCAAAAAAATTAAACAGTTCACAATAGTGTATAGATCTTAGACAGTCTTATATAATGGCAGTCACAGAATTTTAAAAACATGTTTATTGACATAAATTTTGTGTTAGAAATTACTTTTTTGATTAGAAAATAAACTTTTACGTAAGCACATAATTATTAACATCAATTAAAAGGTAGCACTAATATTTGGTTGTCTTGATCAGAAAATAGGCATCAAAATTGAAAGATGTTACACAATATAAATTCATTTTTCTGCGGAATTTTTATATAAAGATCAACTCATATCATATACAATCAGGAAAGAATATAAATATTTTCATATCAGTGAAGTATAAATTTTCTTATAAGATTCCCATAGAGAAGTATGAAAAGAGCCAAACTTTAAAAATTAATTAAAAATAATTAAATCAAAACAAGTTCCTTAGACTTTATTTTATATTGATTACTGTAATTAGGTTGTCCATTATTATTACTAGAGCTCGGAATTCGGAGACAAAATTTAATACAAATTGGAGACATAAAAGGAGACACGTTTTTGATAAAAAGGAGACAAAAATAGGAGAAAAAAATTTATTAAATCAGAGAGAAAATAAGAAACAAATTTAATTTTAACACACTTCCCAAACGAATAGTATTGTGTAATCATATAAATAAGTTAATTTTTCTCACTTAAACGACGTCTAGTATTTAAATAATAAAATATTTCTACCCGTAAAGGTTTTTTATTTAATATCTATTTAATATTTTTTAAAAAGTACGATATTTTTGGAAGTCAAGTCAGATAATAATAGAAAATATTTTCAAAAAATTCAAAAACTTATAAATTGGAGGCAATTGTCGACAATTATACTAATTTGGAGACATGTCTCCAAAAGGAGACAAAAATTACGCTTTGGAGACAATGGAGACAAATGGAGACATTGTCTCCGAATTCCGAGCTCTACTCATATTCACTAGAGTTTCATTTCGTTTTTTACAAAGATTTGTGTTAGTGATTAAATTCGAATGAATAACATTAATTGAAACACAATACTTATTTGTAATAGAAAATATGTACAAATTCCCGTTTCAATGCAATGGGTTGAAAACTAGTAAACTATTATTTAGAGTTAATGTTAGAAAGGGATGCGCAAACAAATTTTATAGCCATCATTATGTATGCTTGTTTAGCGTTTACTTTGAATAGAAAGTAATTCATTGAATTGCATCAAATTTGTTATTTATAGATAGAATAATAATTAAAAGTACACACACTGGAAGCAAAACAGTAAAAAAATGCTAGATTTCACATAAAACGTGGGTTTCGTCCAAACTTAACTATATTTAGAGAGGTTTGTTATAAAATATCGTAGAAACGATGTCTGTTGAAACAGAAACATTTTAAGTGAATTAATTTCTACATAATAGGGTAAAAGTAGACATAATATTCTGATTAATATTTAATTATTATGAACTCGATTAACGTCATATTGACATAAAGTTTTAGATTGAGAATTCACATAAATCGATGCTTCACTCACTCTCAGCCATGAGTGTTGAGCTTCCGTCAACTATATTTTAGTGTCTTAACTGAAAGTGTTCCATCACTGTATTAAAGTGCTGAACGTGATGTATAAAATGTAAATTTCAATCAACAATATAATCAATACAACTTATTTTTATTATATATTTAGTTAATTAAGTGAGAGTCAAATTAAAACATATGCAATAACAATCAACGTTTTCGAAAATTTATTTCTGCGTGCAGTAATCTATACATTTCGCAATAGTTTCGTATAGTAATCTAGAATTTTAGAGATAAATAATATTCTTAAATAGAATTTAAAAGCACGCCTACTCACTGACATTTAGCTAAGATTTTTTTCGATTACGTATTATGTATTCATAAACAATATGATATAACGTCTCATAACTGAGGCATTAGTGGTTAACTCCTCATTCATAAGAAGCTACTTTAAGGCAAATTACATGTCACCTGTTGATGGCACATAAATTTCTTAGAATATGTTTCTGTAAATATTTATTGTGCATGCATTTAATATTTCTGTTGTTCATTTCACTGCACATATTTCACGGTGTGTTTGATAAACTCTAACAATTAATAAATTGCGAAATTTTTTTGGAAACTAGTTATAAACACACCAATTATAAGAATTAAGTTTAATGAAAGTTACTTTAAATAATTTATTTTACTAAACAGCGAGAAAAGTGTGTTTTAGTTTTAACACTTAAAATTGAAGAACTTTACATTTTTTCAAACTAAAATTTACTCCTAAATATCCATTTCTAGTCAACTTTTTTCTTTTCCATAACTGTTTACTATCAAGTTATTCCCAAAAGTTAAATGCAATTAACCATAAGGCAATAAAATACATAAAAATAAAATACACGCAAACATACACGAGCATAAAAACAATAAAAATCGACTACTTTTTGTAATAAGTAAATATCATGTTTTAGTGATAATTGCAATCATCAGCACCGGTACCATAAAAAATATTTCAAAATTGCTTATGATCTCAATCACAATTTCGATGCCGTAAATAATAACAGATTAAATTAGGTTTACTAAACACTTTTGCTTCGTTATATATCATTATTTTTCTGCTTATTGTTGCAAAAAGTTATTGAGGTCTTTCCTATCAATGAAAGAAGCATTTCTGAAGTGATTTTCGACAAGTGTGACGTAAACCTGCTGAGACAGCGAATTATAATTAAATTATTCCAATTGTTCTTATTTTTATTTGTTCAATTATGTCATAAATAAATAAACAAAGAGCATCGTAATTATAAGAAACAGTTCGTGGCAACTGTGGTACAGTACCATTCAATATGAAAAATAGACTTTTGAATAAAACTCATTGTGGAAAATTGAAATTTTTATAATTCATAAAAATCCTTAATAATAATCGAGATAAATATTCATATCTTATGCGGTAATTAATACTTGAAAAATTCATTTATAATTTCCCGGAATGGGGTTTATTTTAAAGGTGACATACAATTTATTGCTTTGTATGCCACTATTGGCTTTCTAACCGAATATTAATCATAATACCATATATTAATAAATAATATAATAGCTTTTTTCTATAATATATTAATGATGATAGCGATAGTTTATGTTTATCCGACATATTACTGTTTGAGTAACGACTGAATATAACTGACTAAATAATTATTAGGTAATAATACCCTTAAAAAGTAAAGGTAAATAAAATATTATTACAAACTAGAGTCGAAATTAGTGTTTGCTCTACAGTTTAGTTAATACAGAAATATTTTTTGTATCAAAACGGAAAACTTTTGTGTAATCACAATCAACACAGGATCCGCAATCGACATGATATCTAAGATCATTTAATTTGATATATTAATAAGTTAAGTAAAGTTATATTAAGTAGACAGCGAACCGCTGAGACGCCTCAATGGTTAAGGCGTGGAATTGTGATCGAAAAAATTGCCGTCATGTCAATTTCCAGGTGATGAGCAGTAATTCTGAGCTACAGGTTTTGTTGCTCTATAATTAACTAGTATAAGATTATTTATGCTCACAGAATTGCTAGTTAAGTTATGAGCGCTATGGTCGGCTTAATTATTGTCTCGTTTTTGGCGTTAGGAAATCGCTTTATTTTATAAATGAAAATTTTTCTGCTTTTGTTTTGCTTTCAAAATTAAACCAACTTTCATTTAATATTTTTAAGCATATTTCCTATTATTCTGATATCCCAATACTTTTATGAACATAAATGATAAATTACCTAATTTTCTGTTGAATAAACAAGTTTTACCGTTCAATATATAGAACTACTATTATACTAATCTACTTTTTGCCAGTTATTAAACAAAAATAAAAATTAAAAAACGAATTTTCTATAATACCATATTATTCCGCGATCTCACTCTTCGCGACTGTAATGCATTCTCGCTTCTCTTCTTTTTGTGTTTTTGCAGCGATATTTTAATTGGTATTAATGATTCGTCTCCATTAGCAGGAATATCTCTCTGTTCTTCAGACACATCGTCTTTTAATCTGAAAATGCGATATTTCAACATAAAAACAAGAAAATAATATTTTCGTTAAAAAATAAGACGTTTTTTTTATCGCTCGCAGTATAAATTAAAATTGATAGCAAACGTGTGTGTGCTTTCAATTCCCGTTGATATTAAAATAAACGCATTAAACTGTTTGTTTATTTAAAAAACGGTTTGGTTCTGTCATATTAATCCACTGGAACTTAGTCTCACCTTTCGATATTATAATCATTTGATGTTTGAGGCCACGATCTTTTAGCGCTTACGCCTCTGCACGACGGAGCGAATACGAATCTCCTGTTTGAACCAAGCATTCAATGAAACAAATAACAATTTATATTTAGAATATTAAAGTTTTAATAATACTGAAAATTCTAATTAAATCAAGTTTTCAATTTTTTTCTGGGGTTTATAATCCAATCTTATTAGAAGATAAAATCAATTAAAATGAAATAAAATGAAATATCAAATACTGTCAAACCAGAAAAGCTTTTGAATAAATGATACAATTAAATGCGTAATGAAGTGGTTTTCGGTGCGGAAAACTGATGGGAAACACAGTTTCAAACTCGTTTGGCGCTACTAATTAACGCAAAAGTAATTTTGGCAAATTAATTCTGGAAATGCGGCGCAAATGTTTATATATGCAGATATAATCTTACTTTGATTAATACCTTATATATAGTCATCGCCACATTTAAATTAAAAATGTTTTGAGTGGACGTTTCAGAACTTAATGCAAATTTTTGCGTGAATTTTGATATTCATATCTGTCACGCGAGCGTTATATTTATGAAAACAATTCAACTGACAAATAGCTCAATAAGTTTGACATTGAGAAGAAAATTAATTAAAAAATTTTCGTTAAACAATGGAAATTTTTGCTTTTTAAGTATTTATTACTTATAGAATTTATTTTTTGCTAAACACACTGTAATACAATTAAAAAAATAATGACACCAATACTTATAGCGATATTATATACCCGAGTATTAGTATTATTTTTTGTTGTTATAATTACAGCGAACGATAATTGTATTATGAGAGCATAATTTAGCAAAACTTGAAATTTAATCTATAGACTAGCTGTTAGGAATATTAATAATAAGTGTCCGTATTTTTCATGGAAACAGTGTTTATCTTTAGGCTTAAATAATCGAATGAATTTATAAAACAAGATCAAAGCGGTCATAATATCTGACTGTAATTTTAGTTTTAGTTCTTTAATAATTCTATGAAAAAGTTTTGTTCGGTTCTCACTCAATTCTGATATCGAATTCTGAAGCTATTATAAAAGATTTATAAAAGTTTATTTTCATTTGATTCTGTTTTAAATAATTAGGTGTAAAAATAATGAGAATTATTAAATTTCGAAAATTTGATTAAAAATAAAAGAAATTTTCAAAAATAGTAATTATTCTTAACTTTAATTTAGTTATCCTTTAAATAAAATCAGTTCAAATGAGTCAAAACATTCTTTATACTTGAAATTATTATACATTACACACATTTAATTAAGGATTAATGTCTATGGGAATAACGTTTTAGTAAAATTTATACTTAATGCCAAATTTTCTAATTGAGTTGTTTATTACGTTGGATTAACCCAATAACAGAGCTCATTATATTTTACATTATAATTATTCTGTTATATCATATTTTTCATATTCTTTAATTATTAATTAGGTATGTCTTACATTTCTACTGATTTGAAACATTTTCTTTTGTTTACTACACGCAAAAAAAGTAAATTTGAATTATCAATAATAATTAATTTAGTGAACAATTATATGTATATCATAGTTTGCATTTAATTTGAGTGTATTATTAAATGTGAATTTTTCGGTATTGAAATCCGAATTCGAGATTAAAAATATTTCGATTAGAAAGTGTTTCAAAAACGATTAGATTTTTATCGCATTTGAATATATAGTATTAATTAATTTTTTTTCAAAACAAGATGAGGCTATAATTAATTTTATTCGAATAAGCTTTTAAAATCAGTATAATTTTCACATGGGGTTTAAAAATTTAATGGAAAAATTGAAAAATATTGTTGTTTGTCGAGATTAGCCAGTTATAACGGAATGGAAAACATTACATTGTAAAACTGAAATTATGAAATAATGATAGTTTCATCCAAAATTAATAAGCATGAGTTGGCGTTGAAAATTGTTTTTTAGCGCATCAAAACGATAAGAGATAAAATATACACTAACAGTAACTAACCTTTGCTTTATTATGTGTGGCTGAGTTTTAAAAAATAAAATACTAAAGTATGAAAAAAACAAATCTTGAATTATTATTATCGCTAAACGATTTCGAAAATAAATTTCAATACAGGTTCTGTAAATGTTGAAGAAAACATAAATACTAAAGGAAAATAAATCTCATAGTTTGATATATGTATTGCATTATTAAGTTGATTTTATAATTAAAGCTTCCGACGGTGAGGTTAAACCGCGGTTTAAACCGACGGTTTTTTTGGCTGTGTGGTTACGGTTGATAAATATTAGGCTTTAGCGGTTTCGGTTTATGAAAAAAATCGCGGTTAAACCGTCAAATAGCCAAACAACTTTTCTATTGTAAGGTGATATTTCAACAAATTCACTATTAAACCATTGATTCAAAATTAATTAACTTTGAAATTCTTATTAGAACCGCCGGAAGCTATATTTATAATTATATTCAAATAATAAACTTAAATTGAGAATTATTTTGAATCGGTTCTATTTATTTGCTCAGTTTTCTGTCCATATAAAAATAAATATTTGTCATTTTACTTTCATAAACTTAAAAGCTAATTTACAATTTTCAAAAAATTAAGTATTATCCTAAAAAGGTGAAGTGTGTCTGACGTTCTAGTTTTTGTATAAATTTAATGTACTCTGGAAATGTTTTCAAAACTTTAAGTGTTTAAAATGCTATAAATTTCCTGTCCGTATATAAAGTATTCAATATACCTGAACATAAGAGTGTCTGATGTCCTATTTATTTTATTTTTATATAATATAAATTTTATTTTAGTTTTTTATTACATTTAAAAAATATACATAAATACACATAAAAAAATACACATTTCCTTATAAATTTATGAAATAAAAATAAAATGTTCATTTTTTAAATAAATACCTATAATTTCTCAATTTCCGCTTAATTTATTAATTAATTTACAATTATGGAATAATTTAATAATCTTATTGTAAATATTTATATATCTGAAAATGTTTAAAGTATGTAATTTAATTTTTTTTACAAATTCTTTAGTTTAGTTTTAGAATCAACGACATTGTAACGCTAGGAAACCTAGGGTTTAGTTTGGTTAGGCTCAGAACTCCATAAGCGCTAACCGAACACTACACAGTATTTGGAATGAGTTTAGTTTAAAATTAGCTAGAATTGTTTCGCTATATATAAATAATTCGAATTGTTAAGCAAACTATTTATTCTTACAATTTAATTAAAAATTTCCAGTAAAATAAATATAAAAAGTGTGGAATTAATTGTTAGTACGTGTTATATTCTACGTTTTGTTTACACGCTTCGTTTTTGCCAATGGGTCCACTTATATATTGTATAAATACTATAGTATTCTGAATTTAATCTAAGCTTATTCCGATTATGATATAACGTCATACGCAGGTTTCGCACGTTTGCGAGCGACGCTATATTAGTCTGGCTCACACAGTAAAACAAATCAAAAACTGCCAAAGAATTGATACAAAATGAATAAATAAAAACTAAAAGAAATTATATTGAAAATAATACCGTAATTAGTGATTTTTTTTAACTTTCAAGTTATGAATCTATCTTACTTTTACTTATAAATTTGACGTTAAAAGGAAAAGATTAAATACGCTTATTATAAATCTTCACCTTAAAACACATTCAAAAAACTTTTACTCGACGCACGACAATACGACGACATTCACAAACGTGTAATAACTGGTCACAAGAAATTTGATTTAACAGACAAAATTCTTTGTGTTTATTTTATATGTTAAGATTAAAACTCCTACAAAATATGTTGGTTTAATTCTCGAGTAATAAATAATAGTATATGACGTTAATATTCAATTAAGTCAAGTAACAATTTATTTTAGGAAAATATTTATTCGAATATATTTAATCGAATCACAGCTACAAATCATCATTCAATTTTCTCATTATTTTACAACAATTAACGTTTATTTAAGATTCATTATAGAGTTAGATATGAATTTATATTTGAATGCTTTAAAAGTTAATGAGAAGCAAATCACTATAACCCAACTAAAATAAATGTCTATCAAATCGTGCACTATTTTGTGTATTTAATATGATTTCCTGAACGCACAGGAATTGTTTGATTGGGAGCGCAAGCGAATTGTAACTAACAAAGAATGTCGTCTCTGGAGATAAATGCGAAAATGGAAACTGGGGTTTGCAGACAACAAAATAGATGCACTTTATTAATGAATAACAATTTTGGTCAATATTAAGAGTATTATATTACTAAAACAATATGTTTTATTCGATTTTGGCCAAAATGGAAAAACTAGTGCAAATATACTAACGAGTGGTTGATTTAAATGTTGTTTTTATCCATACAATCTATTGTTATCCACCATTTTGTATCCATTTTGGTCTGATATAAGCGCGTCCTACTCTATAACATACTTTTCCGCATCCATTTAATTATAAAATTATCAATTTTATCCAACAATATAAACTAATATTTCAAAAAATTTTACTGACAAAACCATTTTACTAAATAAACTTTAGCAAACTTTGTAATTTTAGGTAAATTTAAAAGGAAATGAATATGAATGGTTAGAGTTTTTATCTAATTATTTTAATTAACTTTTTTTTCTAAATTTATCGCATTATAAAAATGGTTTGAGTATGTCTTTGTTGATAAGAAAGGCTTAAACTAATAAAAACATAATGAAACCACAATTACGATGCTTAGTTAATAATCTTATGGAAATTTATCTTTTTATTAAGGGAATCACTGTGGAGATACACAAACATGCAGAGTATTAAAATGAAGTTCTTTGAAATTGCTTTGGCAGTACAATAAACAGATATCCATATTAATATGTGAAACTCATTTATTTTCTTTTGCAAACATAATGTAATATAAAAGTTTATTTTTTTCAAATAAATCGTGTTCTTTTAGAAATACTTTTTAAAAAATATAGAAAGTGTTCTTTTAGTCATAAAGTTTTTATTAAAAAATATTAGTGTTAGACTAAGATTAACGTTTAAATTTCATAGTCGACAATATTTTATCACATTTGTGGCATATAGTGGTTAACTTTAAAGCCACAATGTTATCATTTTTGGTATTCAACAACAATGAAAAACTTTATTTCAGTGATTGTTCAGCAAGTATTCATAGAAAAATTATAACACGGCGAAACTTTTTAAAATAACGTAAAAAGTAATTTTATCAAAATCTATTTTTTAATGATTAATTGCGCTAAAATTTTGGATAAAAAACTAAAAAAATAAGGGAGTGGAAAATTTTATTTTGCGATTTCGGTCTGTAAACATAATAGCTGTATAATATAATATACATCCTTTATAAAAATATTTATAAAATAAGAATATTTCGAAACCGAAACTTTTTTTAAAACAAAATTTGACATAAAAAGCCTTAAACACATCACATTAATAATTAATCAAACTTGAATAATTGGTTATTGAACTATTGAACAAAATATTCATTAAAAATTGAAAAAATAATTCAGTGTAAATACTCATTTTAATATGTACAGTAAACTATTTTTTAAGCGTCAAATGCTATGTGTATAATCCAGGTATGAGCAAACGATATAATAAAAAAATAATTCAATTCTAGCCTGAATAGGTGTCACTAAAAACTTGTCATTTTAGGCAGTTTTTAGCCCAGTATGTCCTAAAATTTAATTATTTGGGGTTAATTTGTTGTATATTAACGGCTCTACTTTGGGACACATTAGTAAATGAGTCATGAAAAGTGAAATAAAACAATATTTTCTTCTTATACTTTATACTTATTATTGATTTCTCGACTTTTATTAATTACTTTATTGAAAAGATATTAAAACGAATGATTTTGATTTAACAAATTAATAGTGAAATCTAAATTGTAAAAAAATGCACTTTTATTAATTACATCGTTTGCTCATACTTGGTATAATCACGACACGGACGAACCCGAAAGTGTTTAGTTACTATTCATACTCTAGGGGTCGGATACTCTAGGGGTCAGATCAAGAAAATCTTAATTTTAAAGGATGGTTTGATAAACTAATCAGATTTAAATGACAAAATAAAAACGTCTGATGAGCCAAATTCTCAATTTTTCATGGGGAGACAACTTTTAAAGATTTCTGGAGTCAACATCCTCATGTAACTATGATTATAATTTAAAATATTTCGCAGCTTAGCTTAAACTGGCGAATCTATATTAATCTATGTCTTTAACATTATTATTACACATAATCTTATCCCAAATCACAGTTTGCTTAGTTTCCAATTTTATTCCTATTTGCATATTATATCCCACAAAAAAATAAATACTCAATTAAAGCTAAATTTAATTTTTTATAAAACTTTTAAGACAGTTTTTTAAGTTTATTTTATTTATTGGAGCTTTTGGAGAGCACTTTCTCCATCATAGGCAAAATAATAATATTGAATTCGCATATATTGGCAGACAGTATTAAAATATTTTATTAGAGAGAGTGCTCTCCGAAGGCTCCAATAAATAAAAAACTTAAAAAACTGTCTTAAAAAGTTTTTTAAAATAATATATACAGACAGTTATTATTGATATATTAAATTCGTTTAAAAAACACAAACGAAAAGATAAACTTTTAAATTTTCCTTTAGAACATTAGAATAAAGTAATAATATATTTCTTAATCCAATTATTATATATCGCTTTAAAATCTATTTATTGAAATTATGAAATAATAAATACCTGCAGTCGAGATCGGCATTTGTGGTGTTCGCCCATATCATCACCGCAATGC
>JAQGAW010000877.1:0-23230 GCA_034698025.1 Phthiracarus crinitus
GCTAATGGCGCGTCCGTTGCTATTAAATTAGTCGCAAATATAGCCGCGATGTTAATCGCTTTTCTCGCATTTATCGCGTTTGTTGACGCACTGCTTGAATGGTTTGGTTCGTTAGTAAACTATCCACAGATAAACTTTAAGGTAAATTTTTATGCATTAAAACTTTAATACAGTATAATTAGGGAAGATCGATTGCGGGCAATGTCCGATTTTGCCCGCCGAATTCTATTTTTACTCTTCGGCCAAATGAGATTATTCCGGGAAACTTGCCCGAAAATCGTTTACAAACTAAAGTTTTTACCTAAAAACTATAATATTTTTAAAACTGATAAATAAATTGTTCCAAAATTGTCATAAAATTTTCTAAAGTTAATATTTATAGTTCTAAAGAAACTTATTTTTTGTGGGTTATATTAAATAAACACTTAACTAATAAAGTTATTATTAAAATAAAACATTAATTAAAATTTATATTACATTATACACCATTTTATCCTTATTACCCGAAATTACCCGCCCGAAATACTCAATATTAGCCTTTACTATCGGGCGCCCGAATTTGACCGCCCTAATTATAAATTTATGGTTGCCCGCAAACGATCTTCCCTAAGTATAATTAAGTTTTATGGCAGTTTTAACTTATTGTCCGCTTATAAGTTCCGAATTAAGACAACGTTTCGACTAACTTACTGTCAGTCATTATTCAAGTCCTTAATAGTTACTGTGAATTTTTTTCGAGCAGTGAAGCACTTTTTTATGAAATTATATTTGCTTTCTAAACTGAAATTTAAAACAAAAACATATTTTCAACGTGAGAGCAAAGTTTATACAATTTCGCGTATTCTAATACAGCATAGCTCTAAGAATTATTAGAATTAGAATATTATTAAATAAATTAAAAGTGGCAGAATTAGTACATTTATTGCTAATGTCTGATAAAAGTTTTCTTAAACTATTTATAAAATTATAATTTTATTCGTATGTTATTTCCGATGCGTTCTAATTCTAAAATGAATTATTTTCAGTGGATATTATCTAAAATATTTATACCGTTATCACTGATGATGGGTATAACATGGGATGAGTGCGACAAAGTATCCACACTTATAGGACTCAAAACAGTAATTAACGAATTCGTTGCGTACCAAGAATTAGGTGTTATGATACACACAAAAACTCTTTCGGTAACAACAAGTTTAACATAACTCTTACAATTAAAATTTCTCATTAAATATATTATATTCGAAATTAGATAAGAGCTCAAACGATCGCGACATACGCTTTGTGCGGGTCTTCTAATTTCGGTTCAATAGGTATACAATTAGGAGCGTTGGGCTCAATGGCACCGCAAAGGAAAGCTGATTTGGCGAATATGGCGTTGCGTGCTATGGTTTGCGGATCTGCCGCTTGCTTTATGACTGCGTGTGTGGCGGGTATGCTCATTCAATTGGAAAATTTGGATAATTGTTGTGGAAATATAAGTAACACTACTGAGTTAAATAGTACTTTAACTACTTTAGCATCATTTTAATTGTAAATTTACATAATAAACTGTTAAACTCATACATAAATTAATAAAATATTTTTATATGTTAATGTTTGCCCAATAAATTGAATTAAATAATTTCAAACTCATAAATTACAAGTTGTAATAAGCAATGGCATACAAGAGATTGACGGGAAATGTTCATCGTATATAGAGATGCACATTAGTGAAAGAAAATTATGTTCCAATATTGAGAAACGGTAGTGGAATTTAAAAATCTCACGGTAATGAAACAGAGAAATGAGTTAACAGTAGTGTTGTTTCCATATTACATTTTTAATTTCAATTCCATTTCTATTTCGATTTCAACGATAATTTTTATTTCAATTACATTTTAATTTCAATACTTAAATTAATTTTTAAATCGATTAAATTTCAATTTCTATTATTATTTCTTTTTTAATTTAAATTCTATTTCGATTTCAATATTATAAATGAGTTTTATTTCAATTGCATTTTAATTTGAATTAATCTAAATTGAAATGCTATTATAATTTTAATTTCCATTTCAATATTTAGCTTATTTTAAAGTTTTATAGCAAAATATCAACTGAATAATATGAAAAAATAATTATATTTTAATTTTATTTTCAATTCCAATATTTATTTTATATAAACTGCATTTCAATTTCAATTTTTAAAACGGCAATAATTTCTATTCCATTTCCATTTCTATTTTGAATTTTAATTTAATTTATGTTTAAATAGCATTTTTATTCCAATTTTTTCTTTTTATTTTATTTCCATTGCATCACAATTCCAATTAATCGAAATGCAAATGGAATTATATTTTAAATTCCAATTTCAATTTTAAAAAATGGAAACAACACTAGTTAACACTAATACAGTTACATAAAAGGGAATTTGTAGTTAATGGAATGGAACCACTTTTGTTAAATTTTTTGTCGGTTGTACTGGAACCGTAATTGTTTTTTGAGTTAAATTTTGGAAAGAAATTATTTAATAAATATTAAATAATTTGATTAAAAATACTTTAAAAATTTAAGATTATTCCTTTTAAAAATAAGTTTCCAATTATTGAAAGAAATATATTTGAATAAAAACCGCGATTTATTCAAAAGTTTTTGAATATTTTCCTGATAATTGAGACCAATAGATTGTGGCGAAACAAAACCAGCCATCATTTCAAATACTTTCATATATGACGGGTAACGACAATGTTTGTAATTCCAGAAATGAATTGATTGATTGATAATTGCGAAAAATAAAGTTAATATAATAATTAAGTTAAAATGATAGCGTATATCTAAAAAGTAAGAGAAGTCTCCGATTTTGATAAAAAAATCTTTGTTCTCAGGTTTTAATTAATAAAGAGATAAATGATCGAACAATTAGTATTAAAATAGGATTAAAATAAATCCGATTTCGCTTAGCATTTCCAATCATAAACTGACACAATCCTATCTCATAGAAGTGATTGCCAGCATTTTCTATGATCAAATATGACGGCAATCGTTTACTAGAATCGATATCTTTCATATTTTAATCAAAAAAGTTTACAAAAATATATGAAAATATTTTGCTAATAATCTATGCAAGTTTGAAGTATTTTGTTTATTATAAATTTAAATTGAAAATAAACTGTAATATTTGGAAATATGAACTGTAATTTCTAAATATTTTGAATTATATTATTTAAGCAAGTTTTATTATACAATATAAATAAATCTCTCTTATATATTGTTTTCACTGCTTAGGCCTAACAATACTTTATATTCATTATTTTAAAAAATATTGTTATTTATCAAAAAAATGAGTTAATTCAATAATATAATTAAAACATTAAATTAAACAATAAGGATATTAAAAGTAGTTATAACGGAAATTATGACAAGAATACGAATGGGGTGCTTTAGTTTATCATTAAAAAATAATTTAGTACATAATTTCATGTATTAAAACTAAAATGAAACTTTAAATTAGTTATTAATTTAAAAATTAAATAATTAAATTTCCATTATTAATCTTAGTAATCTAATTATGTATTTTACCATAGGTTTTAAGGGATATCTACTCAATAAATATTTTTTTATCGGTTTATGGGTCTTCGGATTCGGTCCGATTGCTATGCGTAAAGCAAATGCTCAAATTATCGCGAAAATTTTAGTATTATAGGGATAGGTTTTATTTTGCTAAATAATAGGATAACCGATTTAACCATGTGTTACGGTTAAAGTTAATATAATTTTTTACGTTAGGGAAATATGATTGCGATAATAAAATCTAGCATATGTTTTGACATAAAATTGTCATTTTGTTTTGCAATATTATTTGCAAATCGCTAAATGAAAGCAATTTTTAGACTCAGTCGTCAGTCGTCAGCATAAAACAAGACAACATAAGTATGAAAGTTATTGCTAAATGATGGGTTAATAAACTATTTTTTCAAAATATTATTCATAAAATTAATCAAAGTGTGTGGCAATGTGTCTGAGCAACAAATTGATGGCTTATACTTAACAGACTTTTGTTTTACGTTTGCACTGTACCGAAACAAAAGAATTTCGATATAGTTTATATAACTAACAATGCTTATAATGATTTTAATAAAATTATCTAAAAGTGTTAGAAAAAATGATACAAAAATATAAAGTTCAATATTTTCTTATTGAAATTTTTCCATAAGAATTTTAAAAATATTTTTATTTCTGATAATTTTAAGCTATTTAATAAAAGTTTTAATGTTTAATACTTTTAATAACTTATTTTTAAATTAATTAAGACTTAAAATTTCTAACGAATTTTTCCAACAATTAATTAACGATTTGGCACTAGTTTTTCTAAAGAATTTTAAATCAATAGTAATGTGCTTTGTATTCAAAAATTGCAATATATTCTTATATTTTTCTTTTCAAATTTATATTAATTTAATTTTATTTCTATTTTTGAAATTGGAATGTAAATATATATGTCTAAATGAAAAACATAATGAAAAAGATTATAGTGGAACACAAAATTTAATTGTTGCGAATATGAGGGGAACAACCAATGATTCTGAAACTTTTCTACGAAAGAACATTAAATTAATAATGATTCTGTAAATAAATTTTTTATATAAAATAGGTTTAAATTAAGAGGAAATTTTAAAACAAGAGTTTCACAGTATTATAGCCCATTTTGTCAATTAAAATGTTACCTCTTGATTATAATAATTTGTTTTCTCATTAAATAGTTATTTACACTGATAAATAATATAATTGATTAGAAAGAATTTGAATAAATTATATAATAAAATTGGTTATATAAACACTAAAAATTATTAAATAAGAAAATTTATTTTCATCGTAATTTTAACTAATATTTTCTATTTTCGTTACTATAATTGTTGTTTTTATTACTGAATTTGACGAATCTATTAATAGTAAGGATAATGAATACGTTGAATGATGTTATGTCCACATTACACGTGATGGACAAAAATAATAAAATAAGGAAAAATGCATTCTAATTGAATACTTGCTTACGTAGTTAAGCGCTGCGCTAAACTTAATATTTAATCTCTAAGAATTTCATTGTAAAAAATTTTGAAAATTTTTATTATTAATAAAAGTTTCCTTCCGATGTTTATGTAAACAAATAAATATTTTATGCGTAATTGTAACGAATTCATGTGAAAAAGTTTCCAAACTTAAACGCAAAAACATATTATTTTCAATTTTTTACGTCGAGTACGTGTACCGTTAACCCTGAAATTTACAATAAACACATTAATATTGCGTAATATGCACTTATAAATAGTGCCAAACTCGATATGAAATAGATATAATACGGTGCGTGTATGTATGTGTTTATGTGTGTATGTGTGTGCCCGTCATGTTACGCAATCGAAGCGAGAGGTAATCATTACGCATCATATTATTGGGGAAAAAGGTATGAGTATTGCGTCATCAGATGCGAGTTGTGAGTACTTCTATATGTGTGAGAGATTTACAAATATCAAATAAAAGTTTATGCCAACACGCACTTACATAACATTAACCGCTGATACCGCAGAGCATTGCTTTCCGCAAACTTACTGTGATTCTGACTGAAACTTATCAATTTATGTGTTTACCATTACTAACAGTTTTTATGTTATAATTATGCGTGAATTGGATTTATCGACTCGTATTTTTCGGGATTATAATGACGCAAATCGCCACTTCAAACATAGTAAGTTTTATTTCAGTTTATTCATTCAGTATTTCTATTTTAAATAATTATTTATATTTAGAAAATATTCGAATATAGAAAAATAATTAAAATATAAAATAATTATAAACTTTTTGGAAGTTTTAAAAGTTCAAATAATTGTTTAGAATAATCTAGAATTTTCTGGAAATAATTAGTAATATGAAAACCATGTTTTTGTAAATAACAACGCGATGACAGTGTATTGCAGTTTAGACGTGTAATACTTGTTATTTTATGATAAGCTTTTCCAAGAAACGTACTAACCTATTGAGATATAAATTTTGCGTAAAACTAAAGATGTTAACGGTTTTATCTCAAAAAATAATATTAAATTTTAATACTTAATAATATTAAATTTTCAAAAATTGTTTTTTTAAAAGTTTCATAGTCCTGTTCAATAAAACGGGTCTGGGAATAGCAGAGATACTAAAATTTAGAGTTCAATTTACTTACTTTTTTTAAAATCTTCAATATAACATTTTAAATCTTAATATAATATATTTGTGTTTTATATTCCGAGTTAATATATTTCATTATTAGCGTATTTACACTTCAGTTAAACCTCAAATTATATCAGATTAAAAATTTTATTTTATAAAAATAAAACCCTATTCATTGATATATTTTTTGTCTTAACCCCAAATTATCTAATCAGCCAAAACACATTTAAACCGACAAATGTTTGCAAATCTATAGCATTTTGAATAAAGTTTTGTAAACAAAATATTTACTAAATATACAGACATTGTACAATGATTGATAAGTTAATTTGGATTAAATTAAACAAACTGTTAACATCTTTATAAGAAAATATTTTTATAACGCAATTTGTTTTAACGCATTTTAAACGTAATCACGTAAAAATTTCTTATTGTTATCTTACATTTGTCACGTCGTTTTAAAGTATTATTTTAATTAATTCAATTTGCGAATTAATATTCATGCATAATATATTTTAGAGAAACTCATTTTTGATTACTGTTGTAATAAAGATAATATACTAAATCGAAAGACTAAAAGTTTTTATATCCGTTTTCTATCATATAAGTATTATGTAAGAATAGCTATGCAGTGAGCATGCAATACGTTTTTAACGTAACGAGAATATTACGTGTAATGCAATCTCTTAAAAGTTTTTTAAAGTTTATCGAAAGTTTAGCTTAATTTTTAATTTTGTTAGTGATATATATTAACGAAAATAAAATTATAAACTGTTGTGTTAATAGTTGAAATGGATAATTCAATAGTAAATCGATATAACGAAGAGTTATCGCACGAAACAAGCAAACTGTCGCATCCAATGTCTGCACATTCTATCGATTCTCAATCTTATCATCACATGCACAGTCATTTTACGCCATTAGCTATAAAGACTGACTCATCACAACCCACTCATTACTTCTGGCCTGCAATTGTGGCCAATTCTCAAATACGTTAGTGTTTCATAACCGAGTTTTATAAATTAATTATAAACAGTTATATCCCAATACAGATCACAGTCAAAGCCATTCTCCGATCAGTGAAGCTCCAAGTTCTCCAAATTCTGTGTCAGTAATATCTTTAAGGAAAAAGAAGCGAAAGGCAACTCCCATACCAAATGAGAGCAAAGATGAAGCGTATGTTTTGATTAATTTTTTGGTTAATTAAATAATAATTATTTGATTACATTATACATGTTTAGTTATTGGGAGCGAAGAAAGAAAAATAATGAATCGGCAAAGAGATCGCGAGAAATAAGAAGGCTTAAAGAGCAACAGACAAACTCAAGAGTTGTGTTTCTCGAACAAGAAAATCTTAAACTAAAAGCTGAAGTCGAAACCTTAAGAGAAGAGATTGGAAAATTGAGGTAAAATTAAATCTTTAGTTTAGCGACAAATTTATGAGCATTGCATTATTATAATTAATATTTTCTCAAATCAAATCGCAGAGAACTTTTTTTCAACAATCGCCGCAGAATTGGAGATGTGGACCAATAAACCGTTTATTGATGCGTTTTTTGATTATTTATAATGTATTTAAACCGATGTTCGTTGCATTTCATCAAACTTTTTTATAAAAACTATTACATAAATTTCTTATATTTATTCCACATTTATTTGTTATAATATGCTAATATTCTTAAAAACGCATATTTGTTTACTAATAATCTTGAAATAATTTATTATGTTCTGAACAACTGTTACTTAATTATTATTTATATAATTAAAAAATTAATATGAATAAAATTTGTTAAATCGTAGTTTTATTTGACTTAAATTTTCAATATATTACAGAAGGTTTAGTCTAGATGTTCTATATATAAAATGTTTACACGTTAGCAAATGAGTAAACAAAGTAGAGCTTATGGATTAGACTATGTCTGTTCATCTGAAATGCGCAGTCTTTATATTAATATTGGGATTTTTTTGAGAAATCCATTGTTGATAGGTGTCTAGTAAACAAATTATTGTAAAAATTTAAATATTTCTTTAAACAAAGTTTGGGTAAGCGTATTTCATAAATTTAGGGCACTTTAACTGATCAGAATTTTTCCTTTTTTCGAATTGTACCAAAGTACGATTTAAAAATTTTGTCTTTCATAAGCGGTTTCTTGGATGGTGATAAGCACTTTACTGACAACCTTAATGTAAATAATTTCACCATTCTTTCGATTGATACGCTAGTTTCGTGGAAATTCCTCCTCAGTTATTGGTGACAGATTTCTCACTGTTGTGATTAGTTCCGACGTGTCTACTTGCGGGTACAAACAGGTTAATTAGAAGTAATAGGTTTGGGACATTTAGAGTGAGGGGCAGGTGCAGAGACTGGTAGAAAAAAGAACCCTAAAAGGAGAGTGCTGTCGGTTTGAAATTTTCCACAGAATTTTGTATATATTCTCATAAAATTTGAAAAGATTTTTTTCGAGAATATATTACTACTTGACTTCTCACTAATTTCGTGGAAATGTTTAGAAAAGATAGTTAGATAAAAGCTATCAAAGCATTAAGATTAACACTTAATTGCGTGAGTGTTTCGTCAGAAAATTTCTGAAAATTAGGATTCATTCAAAACTTATTAAATAGAATTTTGTAACGTGATGTTTATTTAATAAATATTTTAGTTGACTTTCTTAGAGCGAAGTCCAGCTTAAGGATTTGACCATGTTTATGATCTGTCTGTCAGTCTGTACGTTTCCAGTCTTATATTTAAAAGGGATTTGGCATCAGCTTATATAGACTTTAAAACTGGTATATTTATTCCATAAGTATGAATTACCCAACAAAAACTCAGCTCTTTTTGATTTGTCGAAAATTGTTTTGTATTAATGAATAAAAATCATTAAATTAAACCTTCCCTTTTTTAAAGATTTTCTAGTTATATAATTCTGTTATTAAGCATACGTTCGCATAACGATTTAAGGAATTGCTAAATTCTTGCGGGAATTAGTCATCACTTGACTTTGCACTACATTATAGATAGCATTTAGAAGTCTGGGAATAGTTATTTGTTACGAAGCTCTAGTTACTAATCCTAACTGATAACATTATATAATTCTCGACTGCTATACATTATTATTGCAATTTATAATAATGTCGACAAATAGTAGGGATATATAACCATATTACTGATAGTTACATTATATAGCAAAGATTTTTTTGTTTTTAATTGATTAGCACTATATATTAGAATCAGCTCAATTATTCTGAGCTTGAGCTTGAAGTGGTTGAGCTTAGCTCAAAACCTGGGGTGTATTAAGCTTGAGCTTATCTTTCTAAGCTAAAATTTTAAATAATTAAGCTTGAGTTTACGTTAATCCGTTGAGCTCTGAGCTTACTTAGAAATAAAAGTTTCAAATTTTTCAGTTTAAACAAATTTTAAAATTTAATTTTCATTAAATAAAAAGTGTTAGGAGAGCTCATCTGACGATTTTGTGTTTCCTAAAGAATTGTATTACATTAAAACTTGCAATACTGTACTTGCTTAAAAACATTATATATAATAGAATATTAATTACAATTTTTGCAAAAATTCTAAACATAAGCTCAACTTAAGAGCATAAAGCTCAGAAAGGTAAAATGAGCTTGAGTTAGCTTAAGCTAGATGGTCTGAGCTTGAGCTTATTTTCTTCATTCATTTGTACTGTTAAGGCTATGACGCATTCTCAAGTCTGGACAATCTATATTATAGATTTGACTTGATTTTATAATTAGAAGCGTAGGTAATATTTCAAGTTATGTACACAAATAAAAGCTTTCATGTGATAAGTTTTTCCTAACGGCTTAAGTTATATAATTTTAATAGTTTATAGAAGAATATTGTACAGTATTAAAGAAAATGCGTTATATTTAAAAATTTCTCCTTAAATCCGATGAGTTATGAACTATTATCTAAATTTTAATAAATAAACCCACAGTTGGATGTTTTGAGTCTTTCAGTATACATTGATTATTCTAATTTGATAAATTTTTATTTTTCGGGTAATTCTATATAGAATTTTAAAATATTAATAAATTTGTAACGCTTATCATTTCGTTATGCGCTATATATAGATGTTTTTGCTCTGTATATAGTTTTTTAATAAAATAAAGGTAGTCATTCTATATAAGGCATTGTCTAATCTAATTTTTTTTCTTTATTATACTTCGTAATTCTAACTGATTCTATTTTTACTTATAAAAACATTTGTTTCAAATTTCAATCATATTTAGTTAAAGCACTCAAATTACAGCTATTTATAAACTTAAATTTTTTCATGTTTTAAGAATTATATCAACGTTTTTGAAAAATTATGTTTCCATTTCGATGTGAATCTTTCATTTCCTAAAATTTCCGAATTTCACAATTTTTAAAGTATAAATGATTTTTGTAATCAAAGAGTATTGCATATGAGTTCTTCATTTCGTTATTATATTTTTGAGTTTTAGTAATTATGATTACAGTACTAATTTTAAATTAAAAGCACATCTATAAACATTGACCACATCTGGAATTAAAATCTCGAAATTTAGACAAATGAAAGTTTTGTATTACTAAAAAACAATTATATTTATTGTTAGTAAAATATTAATAGTATTATAATTTCAAATTTAAAATAAGAAATTAAAAATTTATAAGTTATTATTATAATCAATATATTTTTAAATGTAAAAATTTTTACTTTCTTTTAGATAAAAAGTTTGATTATATTAAGTAGAACTTAAATAATGACAATAGTTATACAGCCTCACTGCCAGTGTTCAGTCCGAATCCTGCGATCAGAATATTAACAACAGTTATCACAAATACTCCAACAGTAGAGATGTTATTCATTGAATTCAAAATTTGCTGTCTCTTTTCATTGTTGAAATTAATATAACCAATGAACACAAATAGACCGCCCACTAACAGCTATTATATAAAACTTAGAAATTATTATATTTTTAAAGTAATCGTATTTTTTTCTTTAAAGTTTTATTTAGAAATGCTAAACTTATATTCTATATCACGGAAATTAAATAAAATAAAATTAGAACTTATTTTTAAACAAGTGTAGAAAACTTGCTTAAAATGTTTTATACATAAGAAGTGAGAGAGCGCTACTGTCGCACAGTATCTTCAGTGTCAATCAACATCAACATTAATTGAGAAGAATATTTTATAAGTTATTTCGACTGAAATTTTTCTGTTTTTTATTTTACTGACTTATAAGAGTATAATGCTTTGAAAAGATAGCTAAGCTAAGTATATTTAAAATATAACAGTTTTTATTCGATTATTACTTGAAAACTAAAATAATTTTCAGTTTTAATAACAGCATTATTAACAAAAAAGTGTAATTACTTGCATAATAATAGAGGTGGTTATTAACGTGACCATAAGATAAAAAAAGTCATGCTTTTTACCCAATTGGAGGCAATATTTTAATTGACTAAAATTAAAAGCACAATCAATATACAATTACTTTCTATAATAATATTATACCTCGCATTTGCTGTCAAAAGAGCCACATCAAGCATACCTATTCGAAAAAACTTCATTAGCATTATTTCATCATTTGAAAAATATGAAAATTAAGAAAATTGGATATAAAATTGAAAAATTAAAGTTTAAAATCATGTTTAAGTTTAGAAGTATAGAAGTTATTATTAGAATTATGTTTATGCGTGTTAAATGGACACACATTCATATTAATTATGAATATGAATACTTAATTATAATCAATTTCGCCTCATTATTTTTTTTGTAATTTCAATTAATTAAGTTTTTTATGATATACTTAATTTCATAAACTTTTAAATCCGCATATTAATTCTAACTCTGGATTTCTTCAAACTTTAAACACACACATTGACTAAACGTTAAAAACGACTTGATTAATATGAAATACACAGTGGTTTGTGCGATCAAAAAAGGTTTATTTCACTGACAACAAAAACGATTTAAGATTACGATTTATATTTTAGTGTTTAGAAGTAATACCGATCGGTTCACTCAAGATCTGAGTAGGAAATATGTAGATACTGGGTTTTGTAAAATCGTCAACTGTTTATTATAAAATAAAATAGTGTTTTTCTAGTTTTCAATTTTTATTTTAGTATTATCTTCTTCAGCTTCCGCTTTACCATTCTTGAACCAAACTCCCTATTTGCTTAAGAATAATTTCAATCGATTCCTTTTATTGTAAGCTTTCCAATTATATACATATTGTTAACTGTTCCAATTGATCCATATTTAATTCAGATTGGATCAATTAGAACAGTTAGCAATTTATATATCGTTTGAAAGCTCTTAATTAGAGGAAAAGAGTAATAAAAGTCTTAAGCTAATTAATGGCGTGTTTCAGGAATGGCAAGGTGGTGGCCGAAGAAGATAATAATGAAAATGAAAAATGACGAACTCAAAACACACTATTGAAAGAGCTTAACATACTTTAAAGTATTAAGTATTAAATCCAAAACATTAGCACACATAGCTTTCTGCTCAGATCTTGAGTGAACCGATCGGTACATCTAAATTGATACATATATTATTCTTAAACATTCATTATTATTATCAAATAAATGTAAAACTGATAATTTTAAATCAATTACTAATTTAATGACTATTTTAATTAACATTTTCAAAGAATTTTAAGTTTTCTTAATAAAAATTTGAATTTGATAAGAATTTGTCAAAATTTTCTTTTTTGTTGAAAATAATTTGCAAAAATATATATTTCCTATTAGCAAAAATTTGTTCCTGTAAGATAAGTGATTTTGTGTGTAACTTAGCTGTTATGTTCAAAATAACACTTACTCTTAATAGAATGGGATTAACGGAAACGGAAACATTTATTTATTTATTTTACATTCAAATAGTTATAGTATATAGATTTGACATGTCTGTTAATTTGATGGACAACATGACATCTAAGTTAATTGGGATTTTAAACGTTATTTACTTAAATAATAAATTATCAATTGTTATTTAATAGCAAAATATATGTCTAAATTTACTTAAAAAATTGTAAATTGGTTTTGAAATATAATCAAATTCGGCACCAAATAAGTTTTTCGTTTCAATGTTTTTATTTTCTAAGAAAAACAACTTCTTTAATAACTTATACCAACCAAAATTTATTAAGCTGTTCCGAGAAGCATAAATGAATGAATATAATATTAACGACAGAAACTATCATTAAGTAATTTATATTTTAACTAATTTTAAAATTGATTATTTTTAAAAATTTATTTTAAATATCGCATATAGATTTAATTATAGAGATTCAGATAAAAATATTGTTTGAATCTTATTTTTTAAAATTCTTTTATTATTTAGAGCAAAACATTTAATAACAAAACAGCAAAAAAAATTAAATTTTGATGGAAAAAGTGATATGAAATATAGAAAGTAAAATTGACATAAATAGATATTAAAACTCAAAGAACAGTACACATACCTTGAGCTATGGTTTTTTTAGTTGCGTACACATTCGCATCCAAACCATTTCCTGATTTAATTAATTTATTCTATAATTAAACAAAAAAAATTGCAAATTAAGTTAATAATTTTAAGTTTTTTACTTCATTTTTATCATCCAATACAAAATGTTCTATAGTTTGTTTGTGGCGATTTTTATAATTAACTGATTCAATGTTATGTTCGTTTGACATTTTACTTATGAAATACTTTTTACGCTAAAATGTTTCAGCTATTTGTAGTGATGAATAATAATACAAACAGTTTTATAATGAGAAACACCTGTTTAAAAAAATATTTGCTTTTCTAAAAAAATGACGACTAGAAAGGCTTTCGATTAATTTTAAATGCTAATATAACTCATAAGCTTATTGTACAATACTGTAATATAGCATTTTGACAGTTCCGACCATTACATTAATTTCTAGTGTTTGAAAAAATATGGTTGTGGTTGGCATACGCTTATATCAAATTAATAATATGTAAGCCTATTATTGAGCTATTATAGTTGATTGTTCATTGACATAGTAAAATATATCCGTTGTAGAATTATTTAGAGCATGTTTGCTAAAAATTAGCATTAGGTAACAAAATAATGGAGATTAAATGGGGGAATAGGGGTTACCCACTTAGAAAGTGAAAGTTTATGCGTTAAGTCCAATAAAATAGTCTGTACTACTACTGTATTGCTATAAACTTTACTGACATACATAAAGTTGTATTACAAACTCAATAATGTAAGGAACTATCTATGCAAGCATAACCTTTTTTTATATAAAAGATTAGCGTTTAATTTAGGATATCTTAAAATATCAAAAAAAAAAGTTAGAATGCTATTTATTTGAGCGTTTTATATAAGCATTAAACTATTAGTTTATATCTGCTCTCACCTCAATCGGTCTCACAGTTGTCATTCTTATTTAAAACAAAAAACTTTTTAATCTCGAATTTCACATCTAAACAGATTAAATGCGGCATCAAATACAATAATACTACGAGTATTTTTCTTTCGGTAGAGTTACAACTGCTAGCTTTACATCATTAAGACTGTACCTGTTTTTTGTTATGGTAAATAAATTAGCCGTTTCCATAGGGATATATCGCATAATATATAATTTCTTTTTACTGTTAAAGTTTCTTGGAATTTATAACGTTTTAAAGATAAAAATTTTAATGATTTTAAAGTCAAAAGAAAAATTTTCTTTTGAATTAAGTTTTTAAAATACTTTTTTTCGATCTAATATCAAAATGAAAAGTTAGTTATTCGTATATTTATGAATATTTTATGATAATTGTTTACAAAACGAATTTTTTTTGAATAAATTTACTGATTAGATATTTTCAAGAAATATTAAAACAATTTTATCGCATTTGAATATCAATACACTACTAAAATAATACGCCGCATATACATATTTATACTTTCTTTATTAATGTACTCTTTCCTAAAAAATATTAAGATATAAAAACATTATCTCTACTATTAATCAGGAAAAAATAAAAATAGCTTGAATATAGTAAATATATATTTAATGCATACACGAAAATATAAAACAAAAACTTGATTGAGAGTGTTTTTCTGTGATTTGTAGAGAAAAGTTTCTGTGCATTCATTCATTCATTCATTGAATGAGCAAATTCTTAAATTATACTAATAGCGGAAGTAATGCAAATAATATACTAAAGACACAAATATATATAACTTATATACCAATCCTAGATAACGATTGATTGGTGCATTTGGTGCCACAATAAGTATTGTAGATTATTCAATATTAATATATATATGTTACGAAATAGGACTGCAAATTTCTCATATCATATGCTTTTTTCGGTAAAAAAAACTTTTAATTAAAAAAAATTTGTTTATAGCTTTTATTTTAGAAAATGAAAAATTGAAGTGTTAATTTAACTTATCTAGAAATGTTCCAACAATATCGTATTATAATTGTTTTTTTTGTGAACAAATGTAGTGAGTTTTTATTGGATTAATAATGGTTGAGCTCATATTGTGGATAAAAGCGAACACCGTTTTTCACTGTAGGTCTTGATATAGCATTTGCAGCATTTGGTTGTGCCATAACGTGGTCTACTCCTGAAACACTTTTTAAACATCGTAGTCATATAAAAAACCCATTTAGCAAAATTTGGGGTCAAATTGCCAGGAAGTTGAGCCTTAAACCAAATTAAAGCACATAATCTAGAAATGTCCAAAGATATACAGCCGAGTGTTATCTTCTGAATAATGTTAAGTAAGTTTTGTTAAGGCGGCTGTTGTGGGGATTGTGATTGGGCGCTCCAATCGTATGGTCAAAACAACAATCACCGTAGAATCACGTTGACCCAGATATGAACTGACGCTTTTACCAATTGCTTTCTAATGTAAAGTGTTTACCAAGTTTGTTGAAGCGAGAGGGGAATCAGTGAAAGCTTCAATACAACAAATATTATCTATTTTGTTGTTTCATGGCTTCAGACGAATTGAAAAACTATTAAGTAATGATCAGTTTTTAAAGTGACATTTATGTTGTTGTTATTTGTTGTCAAGCTTTCAATATTAGTGTGCATTTTCTAAGCTAAGGATTTTTACTTAAGGTAAGCAACTTATACTACAGTACATATGAAACTGCTTTAGTGATAACTTTTCAATTTCTATATCATCTTATTTATTATTGCATAACAAATTTATCCGTTTTGTCGAAAAAAAGTTTGGGTGTGTTTCGCAGAACACGCTCAAGTGATCGCCACCAAAGTATTTTGTGTAAAAACTTTATTGTAATAAATGTTTTATTGAGTGTCATCCGCTGTTTTGTTTTGTATTTCAACGGATGTGTGCGTTTGGCGTTACATAATTTTCAGTATGTATTAGTAGTTTCTTAAGTTATTTGTGAATCGGTTCAACTAAATCTAATATCGCATATCAAACAATACTTTTTTTTCTAAATAATTAGCTAAATCTTTTGCTTTACTTCCTCGAAACTGACGAAAAAGAGCATATTATGTAATTTAATTCTACTAAACAGTATACGTTTTCCTACACAATGCTGTTATACGCGATCTTAGATTGAAAATAAACGCAATTTGTGTCTTAAACGCACGAACGCATTGCTAACTATTTAATGTTATATTTGATGCCAATTAAAAAATATATCCTAATCATATGTCCATCTAATAATTTTATAACATCATGTTTGAATATGTGCTGCGAATACATTTAATATGAAAATTTGCGGAGTAAATAGTATTAGCCATTTGGGTCATCTTTTCTTACTAAATAATATATTCCGCAGTGAAAGTTAAAATGCGTTTTTTAGTTTTGTATTATTACAATACAGGATATGTGTGATGCGCTCTCAATATTTATAACAAGTTTTTTCGCTTTCTCTGGCTTTAAAAACATTTCTGCTTCAATATTTTGTTGTTCAAAATTAGGTTTCGAGTTAAGTAATATGTATTAAACCATCGATTTGAGTTTGGAAGTCTTACATGTATATTCGAGTTTGCGATTATAATGGGAATGTATCAAAAATAATTAGATTTTCCTATCGTCCTATTTACGAGTTTGTCCTACATTTTCACCATCATATGTAAGTTTAGGACACGGAAGTGAAAGCGAAACCTAAACCTAAACCTGTTTCACTTTTTTCTATTTCTTAAACAGACCTGCTTTTAAAAATCGAAAGCTGTTTTAGAAAGTTGTATAAAAGTCAAATATAAAACAGGAGAAAGTAATTTCCAGTAAATAAAACGCTACGCAACAATATATAACACGAACTGCTACTTTTAGGCTCATTGTGAGCTTTACGTAATAAATAGCGAAATAGTGAAGTAGTAGTGAAGTAGCATTTCTTAAATTATTATTTCCTGATCCAAATACTGTACTTAAACGAAAATCGATTGTCTTATTTTTTTATGAATCATATACTATACTGTACTAAATAAAATATAGACAAAACAATTTATAAATAGCGTTAAATAACTTTAAATAATCAATAAATAGACGGAATTAAGTTTTTACAGCATTACGATAACTAATTCTCTTATTCATTCAATTTGAATGCATAGCAATTTTATACGTTATATATATTGAGAGCATTTTCGTGTACGAGCGTACAACTAAATGTAATAAAAATAGAAAGAAAGCTTAATTAATAACTAAAAGTTTGCTCAATAGAAAAGCTAATTTAAATACTAATTCGATCATAATGATTGCGTAATAATAACAAATATGCTTTTACCTCTAAAATTTTATTCAAGTGTACATACAATACAGTACTGTACAGTATTATTGTACATTAGATATTAAACTTTTGTTCGAGCAGTCATAAAGTCATACAGTATTGTACATTAGACTGTTCACCGTATGTTCACCGTTGCATCTCTCCATTATAGGCATACATCCACTGATTTATTGTTAACGTACGATTGTTAAACAATTCAATTTCACAGTTTTGCAATGAGCATAACTTTTTACACGTGTGTAGACTTGTGTCTTCTGTCAATAAAACTAGGGCTGGGTTGTCATAAAAGGTCACTGCCATTTCACGATCTGACTAATATCAATACATTTTCCTCAGGAAGACGAGAGGGTTTTACTACAATAATCAAAACATTCATTTAAGATAAAAAAATATAATAAAAGCACAAAAAATCCCATTCTTATATTTTAGCGAAAAGTTTTCTCTGCCAGTGTCTTATTAGTTTGCGGGCATTTACGTCGTTAGTGAAAGAGTGAAAGATGTGCTGGAGATGAGTGAAGGTCATAAAATGTTTACAATGGTCAAAGTAAAAAAATGCATCGAATGCGCTGGATTACGGTAACCCTACAGTTTACCGTTATATTTATTTGCCTCAGGGCTAAGTCTGCTCGTAAAAGAAAAGGGTCTGCACGGGTGTATAATAAATTATACACTTACGAGTTAGCATAGAGAAACTTTCGAAGCAACTTAAGAAGTGGATGTTGTTTACAGATATTCCTGTGAAACAGCAGTACTAGACATTAAACGCATTTCTGTCTGTTGGCAGCGTTGAAACTATTGTCCATCTGGTTGTTTGTGCGAACATCGATATTTTCGATGACCTACTTTTTTACTCCCTCACCTCTATTCTCTTAAAAAAGTAAGTGCAGGGGTAAAGGCTATTCGCAAATACATGCATAAAGCTTTATAAGCGATATTGCTTTTGAAGCTGCATTTCTCTGTATGCGCCAATTAACTTGTATGGCAAATGTATACCATTCGTTCGTTCGAGTGTTAGTCTAACCTGACGAGAGTTTCTCTTTTCAAACGTTAGTACTGTTCCGAAAGGAAACAGTGATGATGTGATCTAAAAAGTTTAACTCCGAGTAAAACAGTGAAAAATTGAGTGCGTTTCACCAAAAAAAGTTTAATTATATGTTATTATTTTATAGTGTGATTTACTTGAGCAAACGTAATGTATCTCATACTTTTCAAGTGATGATGGAATGCTTATAAAAACTGTTTAGAGTTTCCTGTTCGCAAAAAATTTGCGAAATTTAATTGTAAATTAAAAATTAGCACCTTTTGCTGTGTAATGTTTGTTATTACTTTGGTTTCATGGCTATAACTTTCCATTTTTTCCGTTGCGCACACAAATTTTGAAAACTTTTTAAGCATTGGTTATCGTATGGGCATATTTTGGCAGATAAATTATATACAGTATCGCTAAGAGCGTAAGATTTTGCTTTTGCCAATTTTCTTAATTATACATCGCATAATTTTTTTTGTGGTTTTGTTCCGTACGAAGCACTCATTTCGACTCAATGATGCGTAATTCAATTAAGCGTTATCTTACTTGATTGAGTGTATATTTTTTTGCAGGGGTCAGTAGGTGTCAAACTGTGTGAGGGTTTGACAATCAATGCAAGTAAATTTATGTAATTACTAAATGGGAAGTGAAGGAAGAAGTGATCATTTTTCTCGTTTGTTTTCTAGGATCCAACAAACTGTTGCATTTGCTTGATGTGCTGTGAACCACTATAAGCCACTATAAGCCACTATAAACCAGTGTCCATTCGCAGCATTCTCATCACTGGCAATGTGAACATGACATGACTTAAGGTATCTTATCAAAACTAAAACCATATCTACTCTGGCAGATATGTCCAATTTATTTCTAGATTACACATTACGAGTATGAGATGATGAGATGAAGCCAAAAGAGCGCTTTTACGGATACGCGCTTATGCCAGACAATAGTGATCGTGACGCTACTAAACAAGATTCTCCAATAGACTTAAGTACAAAAAGACATTCGCCAACAATAGTGCATTCCATATCTCCATATGCATCCAGTGATTATGACTTACATTCCATTGAATCTCCGCCTAATTATAACGAATGGTCGTCCAAATATATGCTTCCAAACGCATCAGCAAGAAATCTACAAATTCAAACGCCGTCTAATTTGTTGCCTTATTTGCTATTAAACAGATCATGCTTTGACATTCCTTCGTCACCAACTGATTCCGGAATCAGTTTGAAAACAGTGAAAAACGATGTGGTTTACGACCAGTACGGCAATCCATACCGAGTCGGTGACGACCACTCACTGATTCCCCTGCGCTCACAACCATATGTCGATTTAGGCAAACGAAATGCACACAACGGTTCGCACGTATCACCAAACTCATTATCCAACTCTCCCTCGCCATCAACTCATAATAGTCCTCAAGAATATAACGAAACAAAAAGATTACTGGAAAAAAGTCCGACCAACACTTCCACGTCTTTTTGTCCGACGCCTGATAGTAAAAATAACAGATCTCAGTATAGATCAACTAATATTAGAAGATTTTCAAGTAGACTTAAACGATCTTTTAGTTTTCCATCGATTTTAAAAGAGTTATCGCAGAAAAAAACAAATTTTCGAAAAGCTCTCTATAGGTCCAAATCGGATAGTAATTTACAACTAATATATCGCTGTAATGATTCGAGAAAAACGGAAACGTTATGCAAACCGAAACCAATGCAAAACATATCGCAAAACGATAGAGAAAGTGCGAGAAACAACAGAACTTCGAAACCACAACACAACGTCTATCTTAGTCAGTATTACTCGAATAAGGAAAGTGAGATCATTGATTCGGATCAAGAAAAAGAAGATGACATTATAGAAAGTGGAACGAGTGATGATTATGGAAGTGATGACGCGTTAGATCTACGAGTGTCAAACTCAATGCCTAAATTTCCTATGGATCTGTCGAACTCCGGTTCCGAGAGTTTGTTTCACCACATCAACGCCTATCTGTCCCAACATTCACCTCGAAAGCATTTGGACGAACTGTCACCTCAAACCAGTCCACTAGAACTGTATCGACAATACTATTACTATCTGATGCATCAGTCGCCAGCGTTCGCGTCTCGAGCGGTGGCAGCCGTTGCTGTGGCAGAAACATATGCAAAGTTGATATCGAATGCTTCACACAATAATCGAAATATTCATCATCACAGCTCAGTTGACAATTGTGACAATAATACCTCAATTTATGAAAACGAAAACAATTCTCCAGATTATATATTGAACGGTTCGCGGACTGAACTTCGTTCTGCAGACACAACAAACAGTCTTCCATTCGATCGAAAGCGCATCAGCAGACCATTAACGGGTAAACACGTTCGACATGGAACGGGTGCCAGTCCTTCCACTTTATTGAGTTTGCGAAACATGATTCAAGAGAGGCAGAGACTTAAAGAAATTGGAGCACTAGAGGTGAATAAATATGGTAAAGGAAAAGGAGGAAAACGTGTCAAACGAAAATAGTTATAGTATTAAATAGTAAACTTATATTCAACGCAAACATTTTTATTTATATTTTATTAACTTAATTCGCTCTATAGCTTAAAGCACCAAAACGAAAGTGAAAATTCGAATATTAACCAAGTTTTTAATGTGTATGTGTTGTGTGCGTAAACTCTGTTTTAACTTTCACTTCATTTAAAAAGATTTTTATTATTTTTCTTATCGCACACACAATTTTGTTTTCAAGTTTTTAGTTAAGTTTTTAGAAAGTAGAATACGCATAATTATTGAAACAGCAAATATGCGAAATCTTTAAAGATTTATTAATGAAAGAATTTTCCATTTAAGAAAAAAGTTTTATCACGATTAGAGCGCATTAATTTATTATAAAATTTAATTGAAAAAAATGATTAATTTATGCTTAAAAAATGTTGTTAATACTATAAATATAAGTTCGAACATTTAAAGTCGAGTTGTAATTAAGGGTAGTATTTATTATTAATTTTTATCATCATTTTAGTGAATGTATTACCGAAGCACACATATATTAATGAGATTTTCATTTTAACTTATTTTTAATTGAATTTTAAATTGAAACAGAGTTTTCGCGTTTATTAATAATTATTACACAAAACAAAAAAAATAAGTAACGATTAGTACTTATTTTATTTTAGATAAAAAAAATTTAATTTAGTAATTATAATCTTTAAAAAAATTAATCATTGAAAGTTTTTTTGTATAATTGCGAAAACAAATCGATACTTTGTTAAAAAGTTTTACAAATATATTATATAAGAATATTTATAATTTTTCTAATATATATTTTTTATATAAAAATTTTTTGGTGCATTGCACGTCATATATCATTTTTAAATTATTTTTCATAATATTCATATTACTGTTACTTAAACCACTAACAAATTAGATTTTCAATAAATTAGGGAAATATGTATTTTTGTCAAATTTTGAACCAATTTTTAATAATAATAATATGATGGTTCGAATTAAATATAATTGAATTATTAAAGTTTTATGATAATTTTAATTTTTTGGTATTTCTAATCACAATATGACAATCGTTACGCAAGTATTAAATGGTAATTAATAAATAAACTTAATTTTCCAAAATAAAAAATATCGACTTTTAAAACTCATCAAATTTGAACAATTTCTTAAAAAAGCCCAATTTTCGGAATATTTTTGTTATAGCAAAATCTGGAAGTTTATAATTTAAAAATGGAAAATGTGGACAAAAACTAAAGCTAAGTTCTTCATAACAAATAATTTAAAATTAAGTAATAAATTATAATTTTGAAATAAATCGATTTTTATTTTGATTAATTTATTAACAATTATACAAAGTTTCTCATTTCTAAGCTTATACTTAATTTTTCGCATTTTTAATGTTTTTAGACAAATACAAAAAGCCTTTTCTAAACTTTATGTAATTTTTGATTTTTTGTTGCAAATTTAGGTTTTTCACTAGTTTTGATTTTATATTTTTCATTGTTCAAAGTGTAAAAAATATATACCATAAATATTTTTACTAATATTTAAATACTGTATATTGCGATTTAAAATAGAAGAACATTGTATTGAGTTTAAATTAATAACCACCTCTATTATTATGCATGTAAATAAACTTTTTTAGCTCACTTTAACTAAAGGAGCTATTAGATTTGGGATGTCTGTCCGTCTGTCTGTATGTGGACCGGTCTCTATATCTATTAAGGGATTTTTCTCTATATTAATAAAGGGATTTTTTTAAAAATAGACTCCTATCTTCATAAAAATAGACTCCTATCTTCTAAA
>JAQGAW010000878.1:0-23221 GCA_034698025.1 Phthiracarus crinitus
AACACATAATACCAAGAAACAGACTTTTAAGTGATTTATTATGTTTTTATCAAAGTTGAACTTTTATTTCAAAACATAAATAGTTGCATATTGGTCAGTATAGTTAGACAGGCCAAAAGAGACTAGTCCAATAAAAAATTTAGTTTGAGTCTTATTTTGCATTAAAAAGTACGTTATTCACAATTTGGTTGCCCCCAAAAATAAGTAAACTTAATTATTTTAATTTTGCACAGCACGAAAGGGTTAAAAAGTTTACAATAAATACTACTACTATATTACTATAATATTTTATAAATATTGAATTTGTATCGTAACGTTTATAGTTAATTAATTTAATTATAATATTTTTATACTGAAATTACCTTTGATACGTAATATATAGAAAACCTCTATTTTAGGTGGTTTTTATCTTTTATTATCTGGGACACCATCTGTTTCCATTAGGACATTATTGTGTATATATAAGGAGGAAAACAAGTTTTTTTATGGTCTTACTTTAAAATATTTTTTAAAGTTTGAAGGTTTTAGTTTGAACTTTTTTGCGTATTATTATCTAATTGATTGTGTTAAGTAAATTTTATATTCTGGGGTTTAAACATTAAATATTTAAATTATATTAAGTGTTTGTTATTTTAAATTCTTAAATAAATTGATATTATTAATAAACTTGTGTTCAATTTGCATAACTTCTATTTTTATCAAAATGATTAAAAGTGCTACAAAAAAAATTAAAAGAACCTTTATGATGGATAATCCAAAGGATGAGGATGGATCAAAAAGTACAAAATCATCTAAAGTGCCTAACGATAACTCTTATGTACAACAAGTTTCAGACAAGTTTAAAAGTTAGTAAATTTAATAAATTTAAAGTATAATTTTAATTATTATAGATATTTGAAATGTTTAACTAGAGTTGATATTTAGATTTTAATATAGAAAAATATTTTAATGTGTATTATTAACTTTATAAATTATTGGTTGGTTAACAACATATATTTTTTATAAATATATGATTAGATGTAAATGTTTTATAAAATTTTAATTCTTAAATTATTTTATTTTTATTGCAAAATTGTTTAAAATAGTGTTTACAAGCGTATCAGGTTTAATCATTTAATTATTTAATACTATGTTAGATACTGTCTTATATATAAACATACTATGAATGTTTTAACCTCAGTAGTAATTTAATTACTTCAGTACTTATTTATCACATTTTCTTATATTCTAAGTCAATTCAATAGTATTATCCAACTATTATAGCATTAAAAATTTTTGGCATATAAATAATAACATCTATTTCTGATCATTTTATTTTGTTTTTAAGCGGTTATTACATAAACTGTATATTGTTTCATTGGAAAATATTTATAGCTATATATTATATTGTTGTAAATAGTACTTCAGTAAGTGTATTGTGAATTTTAATTCTCTTATGTTTTATCTTTCGTTGAGTCAACAAAAAAATTTGTTATAAGAGTACACTCATTGAAGTAAATAACAAGTATTTTATAAATTAAAACTGTTTTGCAAGACAAAAAATAGATGAAACAATGTTATTATACATCAAAACTTTTATTTAAAAGTAATATGTAGTGTTTTTAGACTTTTATTAAATTTTTATTTTAACGCCAATTCATGACAATATAGCCTTTTAATTTAATTATCTTATAATTGTAATGCATACAATTCTTAATTATTAATTGTAAATATAATTCCAGTTAAAATAAATTTTAGAAAAAATTATTTGATAATGCAATAATATTAATTACTTTAAGATTTTCTTTAGAAAATTAAAAAAGTAAAATCACAGTTTAAAATATAATTTTATGTACAATTAAATCATAATATTGACAAAACAATATTTAACAAGATCGATACGGCATAATATATGACTTTGCAATTTTATTCGCTCGTTCCATTTATTAACATTATAGCATATTAAAGGCTGATGCCATTCTATTTGGTTATTTGTCGATATTATTAGATACTTAGGCAGATGCCACTATATTTCGCTATTTTGAGATATTTTCAGCAGATGCCACTATTTCATTATTTTTAGACATTTTTGGCAGATGCCACTCTATTTCTTTATTTTATGAACTTATAGACATTATTGGCAGATGCCACACTATTTCGTTATTTTTCGATATATTTAGACATTTTCGGCAGATGCCACTCTATTTCTTTATTTTTCGATATATTTAGACATTTTCGGCAGATGCCACTCTATTTCTTTATTTTATGAACTTATAGACATTATTTAAATCTAATAAATAAGAATTTTTGGCGCAAAAAAATTATTTTTATATTCGGAATTGATATATATATTTTCAATAATATATTATAAAAATATAAATTTTTTTCATTAGAACAATATTTAATAAAAGTACAAAATGCGTAAATAACAAAATATAATATAGTTGGCTAACAATATAAACTAAAATTAACATGACAAAAAAATATTTAATACACAAAAATTTGGTATATCCTATTGAATTAACTTATAATATAACCCAAAGTTAGCTCATTGTGTATGTTCATACTCTTTCTTGTTTTTATTTCTATTTTATTTTTATATATTTTTATCAAACGATATTATTTAAAATTGGGTAAATCTAATTAAAAAACTTTGTATTATTCATTTAAATTTTTTTAAAAATCGAAAATCCCCAGTTATCAGAAATACATAAATATTTTTTCTTTGGAAGTTTTAATTAGTTTTAACGAAAAGAATAATTCCATAAAGTTTGGGTTAATTAAATTTATGAATTCCATGAGATTAAGTAAACATATTGTAGTCATAATTAATAAAGTTAAAGTATTGAAAATGATAAATAGTGTTGACTGAAGTGCACTTACACTACATTTCTAACCTAGAGATATGTAGCCGTAAGGATGAAGCATCGGCTCCGTATAGAATGATAATTAATTAGAAGTAATATTGATTGATATGAAACAGGAATTAGTAATAATAAACTACTTGTTTATCTGGCGGAAGCTTCAAACTTTTATTCCTTTGTTAAACGTTATAAGTCCTTGTAGTAGTAGAACCGATCAATAAGTAATAATTGTATCATTGGAGAATAAGCATTGGATAAATTCAATGAAATAGGAATAGATGTATAACGTTGAAGGTAGTAATAGTTGTGAATGAGAAGAGTCTTTGATACGTAAAGTAGTTGTGGAGAGTTAACGTCAACCATCTCTTGAAATCGCGAAAAGTAGGCACCTATGGACTAAGCTTCAGTTAATCCGAATACTGTGTATAAGTTATCATCCACTCAGCAGTACTGTTTCCAGTGTCGCTAAAAATTACTATAGCACTATCATAAAAATTATAAACAATAAAAGTATATTTTAACACTAAATTCATTTAATACATTCTTTTATATTTAATACATTTGGATATGGCTACAGTCCAATGTTTTTGTTTAAATTTGACCATATTAAATTTGATTTTACTTTTTACTTTTCTTTTACTTCATCAAATAAAGCATATTACTTTAATTATACAGCACAAAAAATTTAATTACTTATAATTTTATATAAAAATTAAAAGAATTTTGCAGAATTAATATTAATTATATAGTTCTTTTTGTTAAATTCTGTGGATTCCAAGAAAATAAAATTTTGACGATCACGAGATGGTTTTTAGATAGAAACATGAAGTAAAAAAGTGCATTTTAGAAATACATTTAAATACACAAAAGTATTAAGAAATAACACAAAAATAAAAAAACTTTATCATATTTGGTTTCGCTAAACATATCTATTAATAAAACATTTTCAAAACCCATAAAAATTATTAATTTGGTTTATTTTAAAATTTATAGGATGAATTATAATTAAAAATTATTAAAGTCTACAGCAAAAATTTTATCAATTAACTTAGATTTAAAAGAAATAAATAATATCAAACAATTCTTTGAGAAATTTTAGATGCATAAAAATTGTCAATAAAAGATCACTTTGTAAAAATAGTTGTTGTTTATTTAGAAATACTTTAATGTACATATTTGATTATTATTTGATGATAGAATTAAAAAATATTTATTGTTAATAAATTCTGATAAAAAATATATATATTTTAATTTTATTTTGGTTTTGCTTTTGTTAAAATTAATATTTATCAAAATAAATTTAAAACAATTTTTAATAATTTTTCAACTTTAAAAAATATAAATTATTTATTAATTATCAAAGTTTAATTTAATATTTAATTTAATTGGAGGCACATAGAGATTTGAACAATAGTTATATTTTTTTAGGTCATTTAAAAAAATGCGAGCATGTTTATTTGATCAAGTCACTCATCCGCGTGTACGCAGGTTTTATATTTATAAAAGAAAAATCCCAGCCTTATATATTAATCAAGGGATTTTTAACAAAAGATTTTTGTAAAAATACATTCTTGGTAAAATTCTTCATTAAAAAATTCTTTGATTTGTAAATTAAATGTTGAAATATTCATTGTAGTTAACAAATTTGTATTTCAGAAATAGAATATTAAAAGTGTATTATTAAAAGATTTTGATGTAAAAATTTTGGTAAAGAATTAGAATATTCATTTGAAACGGTCACTGTTACTGATCTTGTGATTGCAACTTCATCGATATTATAATAATTACGATAGAAATTAATTATTTTGAAATCGATATAGAAATAAAATAAAATATATTAAACTTAAAAATCCAAATATAATCAAAAAACATTCTATTTTTATTTCAATTTTATACTAATATAATAAAGAAATCGAATAATAATATAGATTTTTATTTCATTTGATGAAATAGAAGTAAATAAATTTGAAATTTTTTTAAAAATGAGTAATAATAATAAAATGATTTCTTATTTAATTTGGTTAACAATGCTAGAATATCCGACTTATTCATCGAATCTCCACCTATTCGGAACTCCTCGACATATAAAAACACTAGACTGAAAACCCTGATCCCACATCCCCATTTAATCACCTAACAATTGAAATTAATTTACAAACAAATAAATATATTAAAAATTTATTTGGTTTTAAGGTGTTTATATTTATTTATTCTTCAAAAAAATATTTGGAAACAAATTTATATATTTAATTAATAAATATAATAAAATATCTTACTTTAATTTAATTTAAATTTAAAATGCTTAATACAAACTTTGACATTATGTAATGCTATAAATTTATATTTTCGAGATTATTATGTTTGTTAAAATTATCATAGATTAATATTAAAATTACTTATAGATGAATTAGATTAAGTTCCTTCAAATTAAAAAATAGAAAGCCTGCCGTAATCCAAATATTTTATGTAATAATTTTAGTTCATTAATTTTTTAAAAATTTAAAACAATTTGCTGTTTATAAGTTTGCTTAATTAATACTTATGATTGCGGAAGTTATTATTTAATTTTTTTTCATACTTTTTAGATATAAAAATATAAATAACTATTTCTTAGGAGATATATAGTATAAATAATTAAAGTAATACAACAGTTTTTGAAGAGAAACTATTTAATTTAAGTGATAAATATTCTCAAATGTTTAAAATTTTGATTATTTTAAAATTATATAAAAAAGTCGATAAAACGCATAAATTTGAATTTCTTAAATATTGTATAAAAGTGTTGAATATTTAATTTTAAATTAATATAAAATACAAATACAGAATATTGGAACATGTAAAAGAGAAATAACGGATAATTTCACATCATTACTTAATTTAAATTAAAATATAGAATAATTAATCATATAATAAATTTAAAGAAATATAAAAAAATTCATATATATTAAGAAAAAACCTTTAATAAATTAAAATAAATTCTATATTCAGTCGAAAGAACAAAATTTTCGTTTTACAAGCGATTTCAGGCTTTGCAGTTTACAAATTACTCATTCTTCAACTTTACTGTACATGTTACCAGTGATAATAATTGATATGTTATTTTCGTCGAGAATTCAAACCTTTTACATGTGACTGAAGTTCAATATTTCTAGCAGTTCCATAGATTATCTATGACAATTTACGCATGCTTTTACTTTGCTTAAAGTTATATCAGTACGTTTAATTTCATGGCAATTAAACAAGCTATAAAACTGACATGATTCTCACAATGTCCTTCTTACTATTGTTTTCTTTATATATATTAATGAATTTACAGACTCTTTACATTTAATAAGGTTTTTAAGTGAAAATATTTACAAGGAGTTATTAGAAACATTAAGTGTTATTATAAGTCACACAAATGGTATTAAAATGTATTTATTAAGTCAAAAATGAAAATAAAACTAAAATGAAATAAAATAAAATAGCTATAATAGCTCAATATTGCCTATAATTTCATAAAATTTCTTAATTAATGTCATAAATTGATATAAATAAACAAAAGATGTATTTATTTAGATATAAAATTCGGATGAAAAATAACAATGTTTAAATAATATCGGGTAAAAATTTTAAGTGGAATGCAAAATAATCTATTATATAATATTATTAAAAATGATTTAATAAAATCAGTTAAATTTATAGAACTAAAATTTTTGATTTAGATAATTTAATATTAAATAAAAATAAAATGTAAAGACATTTAAAATAAAATTTTTAAGAAACACAAATAAAAACATCTATATAAGAAATTTATGATATATGAACTAAATGGAAATTTGAAATAATATTTTGACAAAAAATATTATTTACATCATTTAATGAAAGATTCTGTGTTAATGATTTGTTAGTCATACAAGTGTTCACTTAATAATTACTTATCTTAAAGTAAAATCGAGTTTGCTATGTTATTATAAATTGATTCCAACTGTATTTAATATAATGTAATAAAGTGTTTTGCGTTTAGCTTATACTATCATATTCATGTTTACTTACTGCCCCCTATGTTAAGTATTGTATTCACTTTCGTAATAAGTGGTAAGTGTGCTTCATTGGTATCGCGTTGTTCTTTGTATTCTTCTTAAGTGGTGGCCAGCTTTTCGATGAACCTAGTTAGATACACTCCAGAAAATGTTTATAAATATAAATAAAACCAAAACAAAATAACAAATTAAAACATTAAAAACTTATTTTGTGCAAACAGTCCAAACCAGTAATGAATTTTTTATAAAGAAATTGAGATCTGTTTACTAAATTTAAAATCCTTAATCTTTTCATTGATTTAATATAACTGATTATAATAATTCCTAAATAAGTTGCTTTTACTTAAATAAATAAATTAATTATTGTATATATTTAACGATGTTATGTATGCAGTCACTATAATATTTTATGGAACATAAAACCCATTGAAGAAAAATAATTAGGTTAAGGATTTGGTTAATCTTGGCATTCTTTGATAAATATCTACAAATCATTTCAACATTTAAGAAAATTAATTTATGTTTAGCTTCTAAAAAATCTTTCGTTGTAATGATGAGGCGAAAGAGAATTTCATTCCACTTCCTTTATTTCCATATTAATCTATAGCTTTATTTAATACATAATTTTTTAAAAAATAATAAAGGCCAATATTGAAAAACAAAATAATTTCAGAGAATTTAAAAGAAACATTGTGGGTTTATTAAGACCATTAATTATAAATATAACTTTAAAATTAATATAAATTTAAAATGACAAACAAATTTCACAGGTTATATATTAAAAATAATCAACTTTAATTTTTCTAAATAATGCAAATGTATACTTATTACAACAAAAGCATTAAAAATAATAAAATAGCGTATTTGTAAAATTTAGGATTTTTACTATTTTTAAAATTGTTTAAAGTTAAAAAATACTATAAAATAAAATAAAGTTTATAATAAAAAAAATAAAGACAATTCCATCTTTAACATACTTTTTGGTCATATTTTTCTATGATTAAAATGTTTGTTTTGTCTCCATTTATCGGTATAAATAATATAATTAGTAATCTTAATTTATTTGATTAAGATAATTGAAAATATTAGCGTTGCTGGTTTTTTAAATAAGAATATTTAAATTTAATAAATTATTCCATTAAATAAATTGTTAAAATATTTTATATTTGAATATATTTTGTTATAGTATTACTACATCTATTTGTTATTTTATTTATAAAATTTAATAAAGATAGTCATTTTCGCCGTTTTTCACAATTATTTTATAACGTATTAAACAATATTTTAATTATAGTTGTGGGTCATTCTATTTATTTTAAATCTTTTTACTAGAAAATGATTTGAAATGCTTTTTACTTCATTTTATCCTAAATTAAACTAATACTTTATGAATAATGTAAAATTATGCTTTCAAAATATTAAATAAGCATAAAATGACAAATATTTTTATCTTATTAAAATATATACAGATAAGCAAATAATTTGTAAAATATAATTTAATTAATTAGGTATCTTAGACCAATTTTATAAGAATTGATTATAAAAATTAAATAAATTTAATTGATTTTTATTTATTTACTGTTTTTAACAAAAATTTTCTTTCAATTTTTTTACAAAATTAATTTTTAGTATTTGTAGTTTAATAGTAAGCAAATCTAATATTTTACAATATTAGAATGCGCACATGATTGAAAGACACATATTTGCTTAATCATTTGATATGTTTTCGTTTCAAATTATATTAGCCTCTTTCTAATAAAATAATATGCAAATGAACTCTTTTAATATCCAACATTTCTTAAGTATTAACTTCTATTAGAGTTTATAAATCTTTTTAAAATTATTTAAAAAGATTTTGTATTCGTTTAAATTATTTCATATTTACAATTGATGTTTTATGTTTGTTATTGTGTTTGCTAAAATTATAATTTTTATTTAAGATATTTAATTGTTAATTTTGATAACAATTTATGTTATCTAAATATATAATTTTATTTTTATTTTTCAAGTTTTTTTGCAATAATATCATATTCAAATATTATAATAAAAGTTCTTATATAATATAAATAAAATTAGACTTGAATACGAAATAAAAAACTAAATTGTTTTTAATTTCTAAACGATAAAAAAATTTATATTTTATAAGTTTTTAAATTATATTTAAAATCATTAATGTATTAATTGGCATTCTGATTAACGCAGTTATTTTGCAAAATCTTCAAATTATATTTACTATAGAGTTGAGTTACTCATGACACAATTACGCGAAACCTGATAGGAGTTTTTTATAAACAAATATTTCAAATAATGAGTAAAAAGGGTTATAAAAATGTCATATAATGAGCTAAAAATTGTATAATACTGAACAAAAATAGCTTAATATAGTCTAAATATTAAAATAATAAAATAAAAATGGACTATAAGTTGGTTAAAAAAACAAAAATGTATCTAACTTATAATATAAATTCGTTAAATATTGTATAAAATAATAATGAAACAATTTCAAGTTAAAATCAATTTACAAATCAAATTTAATAATTCGCTTAACTAATACTTTTTAATGTCCGCTTAACAAAAGTATGTGATGGTTACTCGACGAAAGCTAAAACAAATTATTATATATCTTAAAACAATCAAGGAAGTACTTCTTACTAGTGTTGCTTCAATTTTTAAAAATTTAAAGAGAAATCAAATAAAATTTTAAATTTCAATTTCAATTAATCTAAATTAAAATGCATATTATTTTTAAAAATGTGAGAAAATTAAAATAGAAATCAAAATTAGATTGAAATCATTTTATATAAACTAAGATTCGATAAATAGCTATAAAATTAAAAATTAGAATAAAAAATTGAAATTGAAATTGAAATTTTTTTGAATTTTAATTTCTGTTAATGTAAATTAAAATGTAATTGATATTTAAATTTTTATAAAATTCAAATAGAAATGCAAATAAAATTTTTATTATAGAAATCGAAATGCAATTGAATTTTCTAAATAGGATTGTTTTCAGGCGCACTGGGGCTTTCATATTACCCTAAATAGTATGTTTAATTAACTTTTTATTAGAAATAATAAATCATAGTTTTGAATTACGAATTAATTCTTGATATAATTAATTATATATCTAATTTCAAAATATGAATTTATTTTAAATAATTATCAGTTAAAAAATATATAAATAACATAATAAAGCATTTTCTATAAATTTATTTATATGTAATTCTGAATGCAATATAATTTTTTAGTAGATTGAAAGAAGAAATTTAATCAATTTAAAAATATCTATAACAGGAGTCTTATAAGTTTCAATTTTTATAACAGGTGGAGTCAGTATTAAATTTAAAACAAAAATTCATTGAATGAAATTTAAATAAAAATTCATAAAGTTTTCTTTATTAATTTTATAAAACAAGTAAATATAAAGCAATAATGATTTTTTTATAAAAGTTAACCTCAATTTATTTTCTGTACAAAAAACGATAACCGAATACATGCCGAAAAGTCTTTTTGACAAATTCTGAATCGAAACAACAAAATAAACGCTTAGACTAATTTCAAAAAACAATCGAGTTAAAAAATAAACTTTTTCATTTAATTAGAAATACTTATCTTTGAAAATTTAAAATTAATATTTTTACTCTTAAAACAAATATATTAAAACAGCTATAGGATAAAAATTTTAAACTCTTAGAATAAATAATATTTTAGCAAATTATTTTATTTTAAAATTTTAAAATATTATTAAAGATTAACATTGTATTTAATCTTTTTACTAGAAAATCTATAAGTTTAGAACTATCTTGCAAAAGAATGCTAAAGTTTTAACAGATTCACAAAGTAAATACAAAATATAATGGTCATTTTAAAAATTTGTTGAATAAATATATAGGAATTATGTCAACCATTGATCTTTTAATGATGTTTAGAATGATTGAACAAATACTTTCTAGCAAAAATGACTAAAAATAGATTTAGTTTCTTGGATTATGTTGTAACGACAAATGGTAATGCTCAGAAAGTCTAAGTATTTATACGGAATATTTAAGTCAAAGTTAACTTGTATGAACCATAATATTTTTATTATAAACATCATTAATTTTAAATTATTAATTATTTAAATTAAATATGTTTGAAATAATTTTAACATTTCAATTTAATTTCAAGTTTAATTTAGGTGTTCGTTAAACAGAAACAATATTTTAGCGATAAAATTTAACTGTGGTTATCAGTAAATTTATGGTATTCAAAATAATTGGTTTATTGTAATTGTGACATTAATAGGTTTCTGACATAAGAAATCTTTCTTAAGTTTATCTAATTAAATATAAATAGGTGTTTGATTTTCGTTTATGAATATAATTTTAGCAATATACTGTATATCGAAAGAAAATTTTCAAATTTAAAATTGATTTTCTATATAGTATTTGAATAAATTGAAACAGCTTTACTTAAATAAAACTAAAAGACAATAAGTTTCCAAAATCGTAAGTTAATAAGCTTGATCATAATTAAGCATTGCTAAAATTTAAACAATTTTAGTTACAGTTTTATTATCAAAAGAATATTTTATTAATTTTTTAACAACAAAATTAAGTTAAATTCGTTTATTGTTAAAGGTATAATTAAATTAATAACTAATATTCTTAAGATAGAATAAATCACATATGAAAAAGTAAAATAGCGCACTCATAAAATACCCTAGCCCAACTTTGAAAATTTCTATATTAAAAATAAAGATTAAAAATACTACTACCAAATCGACAATTATTAACTTTATATTACTTTCTTCTCTATTTTATTCTATATTTTATGATATTTTTAAATATTATGATAATTAATTTATCTATATCTCAAAAAAATAAATATTAATATATATTTGTATTTTGTTAAAATATTAAAGTTCTATTGAGAATTAACCCTGCCATATTTAACCTTTCAGTAACTAGTACTTAATTATAAATGTTTTACATTTGGAATGTTAGTTATAAAATAAAACATTTAATATTTAAATATTTAAACAGTTTAATATTTAAAGGAAAACTAAATATATTAAATATATATATAATTTATAAAACATTGACAACAGTGTATATTAAATTATATATATAGCGACAAAAGTATCATAATACAGATGTGATTTGAATATTAATTTTGTTTCTTGTAATATTTTTGCTTTTTTCTTTGAACTTTAAAAAATTCAAAAGAAATTACTTTTTTAATTTTTTAGCTCACTTTTTTCATAGGAGCTTTTTGATTTGACAATTGGTTGGTGTATATTAGGCAAAATTATATTTAAATATAAAAGTATATTTAATATTTTATAATTCTGAAAAATGTACGGTTTAATAAGTTTGGTGTTTGTGAATACAAAAAATTATATTTTATTATAAACTGATTGTAATAATATTAATTTAATGTTAAATTAATAAATTACTATTAAATAGTGAAATTAACTATGATTAAACATTTCACATTCAAAGTTATTTATCTATTTCATTGTAATTATTTTTAATTTAAGAATCAATAATAACATTTCATTTACATTTAAATTATTTTATAATTTTTTAAACAAAATTAAAATATATCAAGAAATAACTAATACATATCCAAATTTAAGATAAAAAGAGTATAAACATATATAAAAAGCAAACTGTGTTATATTCTATATTAATTTAATTTTATAAGTCAATTATTGAGTTAAATATTTTTAGAACTTTATCAATTTATTATATTGTTGCACAATTATATTTTATTTTTGTTTTTAAACAGTTATTACTTTTACTTAATATTGTTCTAATGAAATAATTTAATTTTTTGTATAAAATTGTCGTATTCTTATTTTATTATTTGTATCTTTATCAAACATAGTTGTAAAAAGTACTTCAGTTAGTGAATTAAGAATTTTGAGTGAATTGTGATTAAGCTTTCGTTGAGTCAACATCACATAAATTGTTGTTAAGCACACTAAAAAGTATTATATATAAGAATATTATTACTCGGTGATTGATTTAAACTCGAATTATTTTACATATGTTATTTTAAACCTTATTTATCAATCATTATCTGCGGGTATCTGTCCATAAACTCGAATTATATTACATATGTTATTTTTAACATTATTTATCAATCATTATCTGTGAATATCTGTCCAGAAACTCGAATTATATTAAATATGTTATTTTAAACCTTATTTAACAATCATTATCAGTGGGTATCAGTCCAGTATTGGACGAACACTTTAGATTACCATCGAAAGTGTGCTTTTCACGTTATAACGGGCACAGCACTTTGAAGTAATTATAGCCACGAGTTACAAAAAGATACCCGAGCATACTTACTTAAGAGAAATCAATAGTAAGTATAGGAAGGAATAATCATATAAATAAAGCACAAATTTTTGATATAAATTATTTTACTATACTAATAAATACTGTACGCATTGAATAAATAGAATATAATGAATGTGTTATTATTTACACGTGAAAACAGTAAGTAAGTAAGTATATAAGTAATGAAGTGAGTGACTAATAATTATTAAACTGTTAGGCGATATAAGTGTAAATTTCTCAAAAGGTGTCCAGTTAGGTTCATAGCCACTTCGTTTTATAGCAAAATTATAACATTGTCTTGATTTGGCACCAAAATTTTTATAATTAATTAATTTATATGGTTTATTATTAATTACTTTAATTTTTCTATTTATTCCGCTATCACGGTTACCAAGTCCATCTTCAGTATTTATGTTTACAGTTATATAATTTACATTCTGTCCAGGAGTATATTAATGGCTAATCCATAACTCTCATTTAGTTTCTTCATTACACTAATTTTCAATGATTTTTGTTTTACATTATCGCTGACATTGCCTACCACTAAATCTCAGCTCTTAAATTATAAGCTTTATTTGAATTTTTATTAAGTAATGTGATGTTATAATGATCGACGTCTGCATTAGTTCGAAACAAATTAATTGCATTTGAGGGCAGTAAAATCATTATTTTGTAAATTTCGCTTGAAGAACAGTTACCCGATGGCAGAATATATATTGATGTGGAAAAACTTTGACTGCTATTTGTCAAATAAATTCAGTTAATTTATATGCTATAAATTTTTTCCTTACATTTTAACATTATTCTATAATTTATTAAATAAATTGACTTATATTCACTTTAATAAAAATAATTTCATTAAAGTTCATTAAATTAGCTATTTTATTTGAAAACAATAGTTAATAATCATCAAATTCTAATTCTCAAATAGAGGATTGTAGTTAAAAATTATCTACAATTCTCAAATTAAAATTTATTTTATTTTAACATAAACGTAAGCAAATTTAGTTTTATTCTATTTTCAATAAATTATATACTGTAAACTAATAGACATAATCAAATTTAAAATAACTACAAAGTTATATATTTTTCTTATTGGAAATCATGAAAGCGTACGATGTTATTTTTGTTTATTTTTTTGCCAAAATATGAATTTTGTAAATGATATCCATCATAAAATTTAAACTATATTGAAAATTGTTAAATATATTATCAGATCAAAATTATGTAAGATGGAATCTATTTATGATTTATCCATTAAAGTTTTATTAAAAGTGACCTCTTTACTATATTGGCATTATTGTTTATTTTTAATTATGAATTTTATATGTAAATATATTAATTAATATAAAGTCCTATATAATAAATACTAAGATTCTATTGACTTAGTGTCACAAACACCTCAAAAAATAAACAAGTCTGTATCAATACTGGGGTTTACTTGAATGTAATAAAATTTTTAATAAATAAATAAATAAGATAATTAATAAAAATTATTTTTATGTTTCATTAAATTTAGTAATAGAGCTTAGAAAAATTTTTTCTCTAAACCATATTTTGAATTTTAATTTCTTAGACAACTCTTTATAAATCACAACTAACTTTTATCTTTAGATTTTTAATGATTGAACTCTTTCATAGTGTTAAAAAATTATTTTCTAATCAACACTCAATAAAAACTTAATATGAACAATACAGTAAAAAGTTGTAAATGGTCCAAATTAGAGTCCGAAATGATCGAAATATTAAGGCCCGATAAACATAATCCCGAGCCCGACAAAATCCCGAAAAATTTATATTAAGAAAGCCCGATAGGCGGATTTCGATCGAAACAATTAAATTGCAATAAAAATAATAATTTATATGTAATATTCATTTAAAACAATTAATATAGTAAAGAAAGAATATTTTAGCATTAAAATATACTGATTTATGAAGTGAATTAAATAAATTCCACAACATAATTATAAATCTTTCTTCAAACCATTTTAAATCAAATTATTCTTTACTGCTTGTTTACTAAAAATAAAATTTTTAAAGTATGTTTTAACTATATTACTATAAAATAAGCTTTATTTATTTTAAACTAATTTATTTTTCTGAAAACCTTTTAATTTTGTTATAATTATTTATTTTAATTTACTTAATTTATTTTACACTACATTAAATTCACATATATAGTCAACTAAAAATAAAACATTCGAGTGAATGGCTATATATCAGTTTAGTACATTGTAAAAGTGAATTTGTTTTTAAGTTTATAAAAATAGTATTTACTATTAATTAATAATTAACATTTTCTACAAGAATCCTTCAGCCGATGAAATTATCTTTTAAAATCAAATTTAATTCGATATAAAATTTTTATTATTACTATCGTATTATTCATATCACTAAGTTTTATCAAATAGTATTCATTTGTTGTCAAAATTAACATTGATAGTGAAGATTGAAATTAAGATTTTTTATTTCGATTGACCTAATTTGGAGAAATAATATAATATAAAATGTTTTAAATCATAATATAAAATGTTTTCTATATTTATTTTGCACAATTCTTGACATTATAACCTCCTTATATACTATTAACATTTTTTAAAAAAAATCTATCAAAATAGAAATTACTTGTTTAGCTAACGTTATTGAAAAGATCTAAAGTATTAATTTGACTATATCTTGTTCGTCTGAACATCAGTCTTGATGGCCGCATTCTTTCTTTTTTTAGGGATTTTTTTTTATAATTAATGAATTTCATTTCTTGCGAACTATTGTTTTAAAGACTAGGAAAATATAAGTATAAATTAAATTAAAATAATGATAGCTCTCTGTGAATGTAATGTCATTGTTTAAATATATTATATGAGAAAAAATATTTTTGCTGACTTTCTTATAGAAATCAAATATAAATTTTGTGTATTTTTAAAATGCCTAAATTAATATTAAGACCGATATGTCAAATACTTAAAATAAACCATCGAACAAATAAATTTAATTGTTGGCTAAAACTGTAAAAAATATTTAATATAATTAAATAAATGGTCACTTTAAAAGAAATATAAATTTAATGGAATGATTTCATCAATATATTTCCGCGCTAATAACATTTTTATCCTAAAATTTATTTTCTTGGGGTTTTGGATATGCTTCAATTAACTATTTCTTAGTATATCAGTGTTTTTCCACACCTTAATCAATAAAAACAAAAATTATTATGACCCTTAATAAAGTATGGGGCAATCTAATAACCCATAATACCTTAAATGGATATCAATGCTTTACAATGCTATTTTCCCCTTTCTGTTAGCTTTTGCGTGGCAAGAAGAGTTTATGCGTAGTGGTGGAGCGCATAAAACGCGATGCGCAAAGTACAGTGGAAGGCAGCAAAAAATTATAATCCCAAAATACATTAATTGAAAATTTTTTGGATATACCACTGAAGTGTTAAGATAAAAATGAATTACTATCATAACATAATATTGTCCGCTTATAAACTTATTACTTAAATTTAAATTATTAAGATCAATTTTTAATTTTATAGCTAAATATTGAACTTTTATTTTAATTTCAATTTCAATTTTAGATAATTTAATTTGAATTTTTAATTTATTTAAAACAAAATATAAATTTAATTACATTTTAATTTTATTTTATATAAATTTTAATTTACATTACATTCCTATTTTGCCTAATATTTTAAAATCAATTGCGTTTTTTTTCGATTAATTGAAATCTAAATTTAAAATAATTTATATTTCGATTTAAAAAATGGAATAACACTAAATAGTTTATTTTTCAACAATAAAAAAATTTAAATGATTCAAATGTTTTATTAAATTAATAATTAAAGGACTGAAAAGCTAATCTATCTAAAATTTTTAAAAGTAATTATTAATTGCTTAAAGTAATTATAAATTTAGAATATAATTTTATTTGATACTTTTTTAAGTTAAACCCCAAAATTTAATAACAAACATTAAATTAAGCTTATCTCAATATAACAATCAAACAATACGTATTACTTTTCACAAATAAAAAAATTTTCATTACTTATTAAAATAAATTTTTCAAAATAAAAATTTATTTCGATTTTTTAAACTAAAATAAAATTATTAACTGTAAAAACTTGATATTTTAAATATAAACTTTTAAAATAAATTTATATCTTTTAAAATTGGTTGACATATTATGGCGAATTATTTTTAATTAACGAAGACTTAATATAAATAAGGATTACAAGAGTTTTTGTGAATTAATTTATTGTAAATCTTTTAATAGATGATATTAAAAAAATATTTTGGTGCGTTAAAAAAAATACTTTTAAATAAATTAAAAATGAAATAAAATTTAAAAAAATTTATCTTTTATGAAAGTTTCAATTTTTCTGTTCCTTTTTTTTTTAATTTTATTTTTGCATCAAGCGATTGTAAAATAAAATTGAAATGAAATTTGGATAAAATAACCAAATCGAGATTCAATTAAAATTAGAAATGATGAGACAAGTAATATCACAGAGCATATTCTGCGCTGATTACTCATCATAGCAATCAATAATAGTCTTTATTGCATATTTATATATATATATTCATATTTTCTATTTAATATTCATATAAGAAATAAAGTAATGACTATTTTAAAATTGTCTATTTAAGGCTCAAAATACATTAACTTTAACCAGTTCTTCTTAGTATTCATTAATACCAATTAGCATATAACAGTAAAGCAAATGAAAATTGAACAATAAATCCAAATTAAATATATTAGAATTTAAAAAGTAAATTTAATACTTTATTTACAGTTCTAAATTTAATACTAAATTGTAGTGTTGTGCTAATTATTGTTTTTTTAAGTGGATTTTTATTTTTATTTCGATTTTCAAAATTATTAAAAAATTGTATTATTTCCTATTTCAAATTTCTATTAAATTTTAAAATATTTTATTTCTATTTTTAATTGGATTTTTTAAAAGTTGGTAAAATATTTATTTTCTATTTCGATAATTGTAATAAAAATATATATTAGTAATAAATTTTTATTTTTATTTTTTTACAAAATATAAATATAAATATCATAATTTTTTATTTTATTCCGATAATAAAATTTAATCTAGTTTAATTTATTTCTATTTCGATTTTTTAAACTTTTTATAAATTAAAGTATTAGCTCACTTTTTTCAAAAAAGCGAGCTTATGATTTTGACACTTTTTGTCTGTCTGTCTGTCTCTGTCTCTGTTTCTCTCTCTGTCTCTGTCTCTGTCTCTGTCTCTCTCTCTATGTCTGCGGACTTTATATTAATAAGGCTTTTAAAATATCGTTCTATTAAAAGAGGGATGATTGGATTTTTGATGATAGGAGTCTTTTGATGAAAGGATTTTTTTGATGATAGGAGTCTTTTGATGAAAGGATTTTTTTGATGATAGGAGTCTTTTAAAAAAAATTCTTTGTTGTGAAAAATCATTGTTGAAATAATTCATTGTTGGAAAAAATTTTAAATTAAATAAAAATGTTAAAATAGTTAACAAATGGATAAAAAATATAAACTCGCGGGATAGTCATAAACAGTCTAATTATGAATCAATCATAAGTATCCACTATAACTGATAAAATCTTGAAATGTAACTACAGATTATGTACTAATTATGTCGTAAATTTGATGTCGTAAATTAACAGGTATCTGACATGGAATTTCGATAAAAATAACGTATGTAACAAACAAACCATTAAATTATTTCGACCGGATCTGTTACATTGAAGTTTAAGAATGTTTAAAGTGGTTTCCACCACACATAGAACGGCTGGAGATACGAAAATTTTGTAACAGGTAAGTGCGATGGAATTTCGATAAAACTTACATCAATCGAATAAATTAAGATTTTATTATCCTAGGATCAGTTACTGTAATGTTTTTAATTGTTTAGATCTATATTGAATAAGTAAGTTAACAATACATAATTAAAAATTTGAAAATTTTTTATTGAATTAAAATGATAAAATATTACATATTAAAGTTTTAATCTATATTTTATTCGATTTTTATTTTTCTAAATCTATACAACACTAATAGATACTAAAGATGGTTGATCAATATTATACTTTATTTTTAAACTATAATTTGAACTAATTTATTTACATGCTATGATTTATTTAATCCTGTTTTTAAATAAATTTTTAAAATAATTAATTAAAATTATAAAAACTTTATCTTTGTAGTTATTCATTTTATCACTATTTTGAAATAGTTTAAGAAAAGCATATGTTTTGATAAAAAATTTTGTAAATAAATTTAAAATTCAAATTTATATTTCTTAATATAAAAATAAATTTGTTATATAAATTGGTTGGAATCTTTATTGATCTTTTCATAGTTTTTTATATCTTAAAATTAAATCTACAAAATTATTTTATAAGAATTGAATTTTAATTTATAAAACTGATTTTAAATTGAATTTCGATTTTAAATTTAATAATTTTAGCTTTTTTATAGGAATTCAATATTATTTATTAAATTTAATAAATTGTCTTTAAATTTCAAATGTAATAATAGATATTTCAAATACATTTATTTTGAATATACATTTATAACCAAAATTAATATTCTATTATATTTTTTAAAGATTCGAATATATCTAAAGACCTTTAAATAGTTTAACTTGAGCAAAAAATGTTTAAATATTTAACCGATGTTTTTGTATTTATCTTTGCATTAATAATCGAATTTCAAAAATCTTTTAATTTATTCTTTATTTATAACTTAAAGTCACATTTGCTTTAGCAAACATTTTATTTTAATATCAATTTTGTTTATATTAATTTTTATTTGAATTTTACATTCACTATAACAAATTACAATATAAAACAAGTTCGAAAACGGTCACAATATCTGACTTTACAGTTTTAAATTAAGATAGTTTTTGGTCGTTCTCTCTCTTCTATCGATCTCTAACAATATTTTCGTTATGTTTTCGAATTTATATACTTTGAAATTTATATCTAAACATTTTCGTTATTTTTTAAGTAATATAGTTGTTTATTTAAATCGGCATATGCCACTCTAAAATGTGGATTAATCCATTCATATTCATTTTAATTTAAATTAATTGATATAAAAATTTAATTATTACGAATTATGCCACAAAATAAAGGAATATGCCGCTTTTTAATCGGTTTTAATTCTAATTTTTGGCATTATTATATTCCTAATTAAAATCAGATGGTGTCTGGCTTTAAAATTGAATAAAAATAAAAATAAGTGTCGGCTCATGCTTTAAGATAAGAAAATCAAATTAGACAGGCTTTTCTTTCAAAATTTTCAGACTTGATTTGATTACCGTTTCTTTGATAAGAATAGAACATTTCGATAATTTTAAACGAAATGAAAGAAATATCGATTTCGGAACTTGGTTTAACATTTCATTGCGTTTATCATCAAACAAGTTACATATCGATGAATTGCAACAACAAATTAACTAACCAAATATTCACTGATTCAAAATTAAGTCAACATTTGCAATTTGGAAGAACTAAAATGGAAGCTATAGCTAAAATATTTTATGCGCGTTTTCAATAGAATTACATTTAATCGTTCTTAAAAATACAATGTTTTCAATTTCAAGTTATGCGTCAAAAAAATGAAATATTAAAAGTTTTTAAATTGAATTCAATATTTTGAGGTGAATAAAGGAATAATTAAATTTGTTGTCGATTTTTATGAAAACACAAATGAAGAATCAAATTCAATTTTTAATAAAATCAAGGATATTTTAAAGGATAATGATATTAACATTAATAATTTATTAGCTTATTCCGGAGATAATGCTTCAGTTATTTATGGAAAATATAAATCAATTTTTCAAAAATCTAAAGAAAACAACAAATTTATAGTAAAAGCCAAATGTATTTGTCATTTATTACACAACAATATTAAGTTCTCATTAAGTCAATTACCATTTGATATCGAAAACATTGAATTAAAAATTTACTTACATTTTACTATTTCTGCTAAAAGTATCGAAGCTTTGAAATCATATTATGAATTTTGCGATAAACAGTTTCAGAAAATATTAAGACACGTATCTACTAGATGGTTAAGTCAATATCCAGCGATTAATCGTTTAATTGAAAATATCATTCTTTTAAAAATTATTTTATCGATATTGGCAGCAATATATTTTCACAAATTATTAATGAATTTGATTGGTCATAAAACTTTGACAATATAAATGTTCCAGATATTTATATACGATTATCAGCGTATTTAATGAATATATTTCACACCACTATTGAGAAATTTGAAAAAAGTCTACAAATTCAACAGATCTTTATGATATGACGTTTAAACTTAAGATTCAACTAGAAAATAGTTTAAGTTATAAGTTTTATGGATCATTAATTAACGAAAATTTAACAAAATTTAATGTAAACCTACAAGAATTATTAACAATTTTGAAATTGCTTATAAAAAAGCTATAGAATATTTGGTTAGACACTTCGATTTCGATAACAATCCCTTCAATATGGATTTAAATTTTGAAAATATTTTGAATATTATCAAGATTCTTAATTTATCTATTGATAAAATGCGTTATTTGATGAAATTAATTCGTTTAATTATTATCTCAATAAACAAAAAATAAAACATTAAAAAAATTTAGTACTATTGAAAAATATTCTAAAAAAATATCCAATAATCAAATGAATAATTTGAAATAATTAATTGAAACAATTATGTCCATTCCGATTGGAAATGATTTTGTTGAAAGAATTTTTAGTTTAATGAATAGAATTTTGACTGATGACCGCAATAAAATGATTATTAACTTTATTAAAGCAGAGATTTGTATTAATATAAATTTAAGTATGGAATATCTTGAATTTAAGTCAAATATAAAATCAAACGATAAGCTATTAAACTCTGTAAGATCAGGTTTAAAATATCAAACTATGCAAATATTTAAATTTCATTGTTATTTTGAGTTGAAATTGGAATTGAGTTGGAATAATACTCTTGCTGAGCAAAGAAGAGTTTGAGTATAAAATTAAATTTTGATTAGTGTTAGATTTATAATTTTTGTTGTTATGGAGTCGGTTGAAACTCTTAATGGAGTTGGTTAGAGTTGGTGAAAATATTTTTTTCAATTTCTATTTATAGATTGTAACATTATTTTCGGAAAATAATTTTTTCAATAACCAGCTAATATTATTTTCCAATTTACAATCACTTTTTAACCTAACCTATTCCAAACGACTAAACCGACTTAACAGACCTAAAACTAAATTAAACCTGCCCAAACGACTAAACCGACCCTAAACAAGCCACCTAATTGTCCTAAAACCAACCTAACCTAACAGAAACGATTTTACGACCTAACCAAACTAAAACATAACTAACCTAATCCAAAAGATTTATCAGACCTAACCTATCTCAATCCAACCTAAATTAATCCAAACAGACATAATCTAAACCAATTCATATTATTATAATTAATTATTAATTTTTTTGTTTGGTGAGAAAATAAATTCCATTCATAAGATTTCTCTCTAAATATTTTCCCCAATTTACCACCTTATCTTTATTTGTTTACATTTTTTTTCAAAGGGATTTAGACAAAGAATTATAAATATTATTTTCTGCCTCTATATTCGCATCTTCTTTATACCTAAGTTTTCTTTCAGAAAAAAAGATTGGCTTAACAATTTTCTGGACAGCCACTGGACAGTTGGTATAAAAGCAACTCTTCATTAATTCACACAATCATAATCTGTCAACCATTAATTCTGAATGATAAAATATAATTTTTATAAATAATAAGAATAATATATTATATAACTAATTATTAATTTCCATAATTTTACTAGTTCTAGTTTTATTTCTTTTTTAGCTCACTTTTTTAAAAAATGCGAGCTTATGGATTTGACCATGTCTGTCCGTCTGTCCGTCCGTCTGTCCGTCCGTCTGTATGTGCGCCGTCTTTATATTAATAAAGGGATTTCTCATCTCTATATTAATAAAGGGATTTTTGATAATAGG